>CACVBS010000112.1:85634-191784 GCA_902728275.1 Cyclocybe aegerita | reverse complement strand
AATTTCGCCACCCCGGTAACTGCCTCTCTTTTTCTTATTCTTTTCTTTGCGGAAACCATCGCCACGAGTTACGATTAGGTCCTGATGAGCTCGTTTTCCGTAGTCGTTCAGCGGGGCATCCTACACGATCACGGTTCGAAATGTTGGAAATGGCAACGAAAGGACATTTGGAGGAGAGTACCTTTACATCATAACGGTTGTCAGCAATCGTCTGGAACTTGGAAGCATCAATTCTCTTGAACCGCTCGTTAGGTTGACGACCGGGCTTTCCACCTTTTTGTTTATTCTCAGTAGCTAGGGGTGGGTTCGTCACCTGAGAGGTTGTGGTGGCCGTTACAACAGAGCTGTCAATCGCCGTCCGGCGTTTCTTGATAGGCTGCCCTCGTTCAACTTCTACTTCAGCTTTTACAGGTTTCGCGGGTTTGGTGGGAAGAGATGGGCTGTCTTCGTCCATTCTTGCGTGCAAGTCAGAGTCCGTGTCTGATTCCGAGCTTGAACTATCGGATGAACTCGAAGCATCTTTCTTTGTCTTTAGGGCACTGGGAGATTTCGAAGCCGCCTTTGACGCCACAGGTTTGGAATTTGAGCCCGAGTCCGAGCTTGAACTTGATTCTTCCGAGCTGCTGTCCTTCTCGGCCGCCTCCGCAACTTTTTCAGTTTGTGTCTTCGTTGGCTTCGTGTTCGTGTCGGTCTCTGAACCGTCACTCGAGTCGGATTCACTAGAGCTCGAAGAGCTAGATTCTAACGATTCTTTCTCCGAACCGGCCTTTTTAGCAGCTGGTTTAGAGTCGGAATCCGAACCAGAAGCAGAAGATGAGTCCGACGACAATGAATCTCCGGAAGACAATGTTCGACTAGATCCGCGTTCAACTGGGCCCTTCTTTTGCGCTGTGCTTGCAGGCTTAACCGATTTCCTCTTCGTCAGCTTCTTTTTCTTCGACAAGTTCTTGGAAGAGTTAGAATCGCTCGATTCGTCGTCTATGGATGAAGAAATGAGCATGGTGGTGGGTTCAAGCCGAAGAGAAACGTACCGGATTCCGAACCCGAGGCAGAAGAACTTGAGCTAGTCGGCGGAGCTAAATCTACCTGAGTTATAAACACGGATATTATTCTTTGTGAAAACCTCACGTTTGCTCGACGGGCTTTTCGCAGTAGCAGTGGGTGCCTTGAATTCCTTTTCCGGTGAGGCCTTCGCTGATTTCTCCACAGGCTTTGATTCTGACTCGGAGGACGATGACGACGAGGATTTTGACTCCTTCGCGGCTTTGGCCTTGGGCTTCGTCTTTTTGCTATCTGAAGAGCGTGCGCTGGAACCGGAGCTCGAGCTGTCAGACGCTGAAAGCATTCGTACATCAGGAGAAATACGACGGGAGGCTTGGCAGTGGTATTCACATACAACTGGCATCCGAATCAGAGTCGAAACTTCTGCAGGAGCAATGTTAACACATTGGGCACAAGACAGCGAGATCGTCACGTACGAGAATGATTCCTCCTTTGTTTGGGTAATTTTCCATTGCTTTATAATTTCATCCAAGTGAGGGCCGTCGAGTTCGATATCATCCTTTAGAATAACGACCTCTTTCGCGGCCTTTTTGACGGCCTGTGCTGCCTTGGTATGCGAGTGCTTCGTTAGAAAGGCATGAATTAAGGTATATGTCGCTAAACCAAAGTAATTTAGACGTGAATAAAGCAGCGAAAATAGATTCTTACTTGCTAGATTACCGTCCATGAGGGTAAGGTAGAGATGAAGTCTTCTGCGCTTCGGACGCCGGCAACTTTTTTCTTTGTGTCGAAACCTCGAGAGTGTAAAAGGGAAGAAAGTCTCACGGTACCTAATTGCTTCTTACTGCAGTCCGCGACTGCAACAAAATGGACCCCACAATCAAAGGCCTTGCACAATCAGACGTTCAATACGACGGCTCCTCTCTTCGTATCGCCATTGTATATGCAAGATGGAACAACACCGTAATAGACGCTCTGGTAGCTGGTGCAGTAGCAAAGCTGAAAGAGCGGGGTGTGAAGGAAAGTAACATTGTTATCGAAACGGTGCCCGGAAGCTTCGAGCTACCACTGGCATGCTCTAGGTATACCCAAAAATTCATTTGCACGTTTTATCTTTGAACTTTACGTCCAGAATGATAGCGGGTTCTCATGTCCAGGCAAGCTCGACCGTCCCCGATCTCTTGGGAGGGTTGAGCTTCAGTGGCAGTCTATCTCCTCCCAAAGCCCCCTCTCGCACAGGCACACCAGCTCCAGGAGCTGCCCTCAATCTGCCTAAACAGCCTTTCGATGCCGTCATCGCGATTGGCGTGCTGATCAAGGGCGCTACTATGCACTTCGAATACATTTGCGACAGTGTCTCACAAGCGTTGATGAAGATCCAACTAGACACAGGCGTACCAGTTATCTTCGGGGTGTTGACGGCGCTCACAGAGGATCAAGCGTTGGAAAGAGCAGGGTTGGGCCGAGGTGCCAGTAAAGGCCATAACCACGGCGAAGATTGGGGGTTGGCCGCTGTGGAGATGGGCTCCCATGTCCGTCGTTGGGCTGAAGGGAAATTCGTCTAAGATAAATGTGAAAAAGAAGTACTTATGTAAAATTGGACTGCACACTGGTAAATGTATTTCATTAGAGTGGAAAGATGGCAGCACTGTATCTGTATTGAGGGGAGATAACTGTGCCTGGCAGTGCACGGTCCGCGTTGGTCATCACACTGGCTCCGGGTCCGCCTGTAGCCGCTTTTGACTTTCTCCCTTCTCCAACCTCCACACCGTCCTCCACCCCCAAGATGAAGAAAAAGGTGAATACCTGCGAAGAAAGCGTTTCTGCGCACAGCGAAATAACATGCCCATATAGGTCCTGCTTATGGGTGCCTCGGGTAGTGGAAAGACTTCAATGCGATCTCTCATCTTGTGAGCTATCGCATAAGCAGCCTCTGAGGCCCTGAAATAAACGCGTTTTCTAGTTCCAATAATCCTGCATCACTCACGGCTCGTCTTGGCGCCACCATCGACGTCGAACAAAACCACGTTCGTTTCTTAGGCGACCTCGTACTGAATCTCTGGGACTGCGGTGGACAGGACGCCTTCATGGACTCGTATCTGACAACGCAGAAGTCCACTATTTTCCAGCAAGTCGGGGTCATGATTTACGTGTTTGACGTCGAGACGCGCGAAGTGGGCAAGGATTTGGAATACTACCGCGACTGTCTCGCTGGCTTGCAGCAATTTAGTCCGGATGCTGCCATCTTCCTGTTGGTCCACAAGATGGACCTTGTACGAGAGCCTCGACAGCCAACATTCGACAAGAAGAAGCAGGACCTTCAAGAGGCCAGCGGTGATGCCGACATTTCGGTCTTCGGCACAAGCATATACGACGAAAGTCTGTACAAGGTTTGTACGTCTTCCATGTCTCAGGCAGTCTATGCTGACGTTGTCTATAGGCCTGGTCAAATATTGTCCACACTCTCATTCCCAACGCTTCAATTCTCTCCAGACACCTCGCCACATTCGCTGCTGCATGTAATGCCACTGAAGTTGTCCTCTTCGAGCGCACAACATTCCTCGTCATCGCAACGTCCTCATCAAATGCTGCTTCTGTTTCCGAAACATCCTCCGGAATCGTAGAACTTGATTCAAAGCGTTACGAGCGAACATCCGAACTTATCAAAGCGTTCAAACACTCATGTTCGCGCATTCGAGAGGAATTTCGGTCTCTGGAGCTGGAGCTGTACGATTTCACAGCTGTGCTGGATGAGATGACCCGAAACACTTATGTTATGATTATTGTCCATGATCCCACAATAGGTCTGTCTGCTTGATCATCTTGACGAATGGCACAAGCTTACACTTCCTCCCAGAAGTTGCCGCTCTGAAGCTGAACATCCGGCTCGCTCGCCGCAAATTTGAAGAATTACAGAGCGACAGTCTAGTCTCCGCATAATTGAACTCTTTCCGTAGTTTATCTAAGTTCCAGTTGTAATACCATCACTACATACATACTTATCATAGGGCTAATGGTTTAATATTATCTGACCCCTTTCCTTCGTTCTCTCTGATATACACTTGGACATGCTTATTCTATGCTACATACAGAGCAAGTGTTGCAGACTAGAATACATACATATAACAGTTGGATTGAAAACGAACAAATAGAGGACTATTCTCAATGATAGAAGACGTTCAAGATTGAACCAGTACACAACTGATTGGAGTTGCCCCAAACCTCCGTCGAGGGTCCCGGATGGGGCACAAATTCATCACCAAGCACAGCACCTTCAGGCCGACGGGCTTGAGGAAGCGAGAAGCCGAAGTCAAAGTTGCTCCCAAACTGTCCAATCGCTTCCTGGTAGTTTCTGGTCATGTCAGGGAAGAGAACATCTTGCACCTGTTGTGCTTGCTCTTCGTTGATGTAAGCCACATGTTGTGTTGGCGCATTATAGGAAACGTCGCTAGCGAACGCTGGAAATGCTGGTTGCAGTTGGGAGGCATCCACAGGAGGCAAGTAAAGGTACCCCTCCTGTTGCTGTATAATAGGCACGTAGGGGCCATAGACGGATTGATCACTAACTGTTTGCACCGGAAGACTGTAGTGGGGGTTGACCTCAAATCCTTCAGCCACTGTTGCTTGTCCGATGCTCATGCTTGTGAGTGTACCTTCGTGCACTTGCACATTGTCTTGAAACTGGGAGCTAGGCCCAGCTACCAGTGGGAGATGTGGCATATAATCACCCCGAGTCCCTTCACCAGCGGCAAACACAAACGGGTCCATGTATCCCGAGCTAGCCTGATGGCTGGCTTCTTGCTGCTCAGGAGTACCGGCAGGGGGAGCAACTGCCTGTTGACTACTTGCCGCGAAATGAGACCTGCAGAATATCTGGGCCTTGGCTTTGAGGGCCTTTGGGTCCTTTTCGTTGGAGTTGTCCATCCAGAATTGGCGGAGAGCGGCCAAGTAGCCTTGCCCGCCCCGCTGCTTGATCTCTTCAAGTTGTTTGTCGCGAAGCTAAGCCAAGATGCGCCTAGTTACTTTCGGCTCAACATAAACATAATACATGTCTTACGAACCTGCAGAACCTGTTCTACAGCGACCATGACTCGGGCTTGCTTGGCGGGCTCAAATGGTGCGAATGGAGGTTTCATAGTTCTTGCCATTTTGTAGGTTTTCAGGACGGGGGCTGAAGCAGTTTTTGGCAACCTTTTTGTGCCATGCCCGCAATCAGCCTCGTTATCGAGTGCTGGGTCCTCTTGTCGCAGTAAACATCCGCATTGGGCCGCCTAGTGTGTTGTCAATGATTCAACCAGGTAACAAGAGCCACAATTCAACGCACTGCAATTAAGAATTTCCTAGCGTTTCCTGAACTTCCAAGAAGTTGAGTGGCCACGACCATCAACGACTCACTATCCTGAGGGATCGTCAGAGGATTCGTGGCCTAAATATTGCTGTAATGGGACTAAAGACTGACCGTGGCGATCGAGAATGGCTCGGGGAACAGAGATGCACCGCCGACTGAGTGTTGACGCTTCGTCTTCCTTGAACCTTCTCCGTCTTCGTCGCGGGTTTTGCGCTTTTTGACCTCACGTTTGGGGTTCAGGCGAGCCTCCGGAGGAGCAGGCATTGCCACTGCTTCGATGGCCCGTGGCACAGACACGGATCCTGATGCCCTTTCCGCCATCGCTGCTTGGGTGTCTGTAGCACGCTGTGCCTCGCGCTGGTTGTCGTACGTAGCCTTGAAACTTGTGTTGGTGTGTACAGATTGAGCAGGGACCATCTTGACTCCGACTAGTAGTAATAGGTCAGATATCGGCCACTACAAAGGAATTTCAGCGTGACGCCCACTCACTTTTCGCTGACGAAGATATCTCAAATGTTTTAGGATGATTAAGAGGGGGAGGGAGAGAAAGAGGACGAAGGTAGGGGAGTAGAGATGAAAGTAGGAGAGATGATCGAGTGCGAGGTCGCTTTGCACTTGTGAAAAACGTGACCGTGTCCTGAGCCACAACCTAGGAGACTAGGGTGTGATTTCGTTGATTTGGCCATAGGAATTAGCAAAGTGGCTTTCCCACAGACGAGGACAGCAAATCTTCCTTCGACAGCTTCAGCAGACCTAGGACTTGGGTTAGCATAGATGAAGCTCAGACACGGGGCCTCAATGTACCTGTAAGGGGACCTACCTGACGTGGGCGGTTTAGAATCCAGAAGCCTGATCATTTCAAAAGTATTCCACTCACCCTGGCACCCTGGAATAAGAACGGTGTCAGCAACATCTGGCACGCAGTCATTATGGAGAACCCTCGTCAGGTTGACAGGTTCACTCAGAGAAACGACGTCGATACGATTCACCCCCCAGGCGTATAAAGGTGTTTTCACGAACGCTATGGATGGCGCAAAAATTCCCATTCGGAGCACCTCACTAAGGCAAATCTATTGGTTATCGGACCCGTCTCGGTCAGTTATTCAGACATATATGAAAGTTAAAGCACACACCAGGCGCTCGCCGTTAATATGCAGCCCTTCTCCTATCATTCAACGCGCGACTGTTTACAAGATCGCACATAGGAATTCTTGATCCCAACGTGGGCCCATAATCTCCTCATGTTGTTTTCATTGCATCAGAGTACACATATTACCAAATGGTTTCCTTCAATGAAGAGAAGACACATAACAATCTAAGGTGTCTGCCTCCGGACGGAGAGCCTGGAATGAGCCAGATAACAGGAAGCTGATTTTTTTGTCAGTTCTGGAAAGGAATCCTTGAGGTTGGTTGCTCACAAGAATTGCCATCCCACATAGACCATGCAATTAAACTCATCTATAGTTCTTGAATGTCATCCGAAGGCCGAAAATCGGTCGGGCGAGTGCACCCTCCGCCGTTTCGTGTTTCGATTACGCACCACTTTCTGGGCAACTTTCCACTGTTCGGAACGCACAAGAAGCGGTAAGGGAAACAGGTTATAGGGTCCCTTCGTAAATTGTTGATCAAAAAAAAGAAAACGCACAAGAAGCGAGGAAAATTTGACGATAAAGGCAGGACTGCCCCTTCTGTGCTTCCCTTTATCGCTCTCCTGCGATAAACCTCCAAGGCGAGGATAGATTCAGTCCTCCTGTAATGCGTGAACAATTCCGGTCTGAGACTGGTAACCAGCGGCAAGTGTTTCTTAAAATCGATGAATTCGGTATGGTGATTCACTGGCACATCGGCGACGCAGATTTGCATACGCCTTATATCGCTATTGAGGCGTAGTTTCCGTACTGTGTGTCGTGGCAACAGAAGATAACTCCGACATTTTACGAGCGCAGACGTGCTGGTGGATAGGGTTTTGGGAAGAGAGGGTTTTCGTTTTCTTTCGCTGGAACATTGTTCGACACCGGCACGGCGGCACGCTGCCGGATTTGGTATCTGTTGACCCTTCTAGGAAGTTCCAACTTCCAGCACCAACTATGTGAGTAGAAGTACAGGTATTTCGGAAATTCTTGTCCGCGGCATTTTCCGCCACTCGGAAATTCTGAAAAATACAGTAAATACAGTAAATACGATAAATTCGAAAACAGATGAAGCGTTGCAATTACACGTTCAGAAACACTTCTATTCCCTTCCCTGCATGCAAAAGAGTCTTCGTGCGCGATTTTGGAACTCTGCGATGACTTTTGCCCCCACTACGTCGCTCCCATTCTGCCACATCAATGCACCATACACTGCCAACGCGACACCGACGCCATGTCTATGCCGGCCACCATCTACAGGCATAGCGAGACGAGAGGACGTGTAGATGGCCCCGACAATGCCGACGATGTCATTCACTCAACTTCGAAGCCAGGGACGGTGTCGCAGGTGGGGTCGATGTTGGGAGAGCGCGGAATCTTCGTTGTTGGGATCCCAGTACGTCGTGCTTGCATTCTGCCTCTCCGGTCGCTCCTCTAATGAGAGTCTTCTAGAAGGAGCTTGTTAGAAACTAGGTGACCCATTGTCAAGCTTCCCCCCTAGGCCCTTGCCTCCTCCCCCTTCCCCGGTTTCTAGATCCCTTGACCGCCGTTTCACATCTCGGCACCCTTCGTTGAAGGCGAGAATATCCTCAAGCACCCTCTGCCCTCCAAGTCCTTGTCCGCAAGTGATGGTGTCTTTCCATTCGGCTTACGGGTACTATGAGGGCACAGGCCGTGTTGGCCATGTCATCGTCACTCTGCCTTTTGTCCGTCTATCTTCCCCACAATATCTGCCTCATACCTATCAGAACCCACTATGCTTTCTCCTTCCCGTACATAGCGTGCAATTGTCATTGTGTCGTTCGCAATTCTACCAGCCACGTCAGTGACCCTGTTGCTGCCCAGGACCTCTCTCTTGTACAAAATGTGCCATTCTTGTTCGACTTTACATATTGCCATAGGTCCACCGACGTTTCCAACCAGTTGAATAGCCCCAGAACGCGCGCTCTCCGTTGCATATGAATTTTTGAATATTCTCGATTTTTTTTGAATTTTCTTGAATTTCCAGTTTCGGAAAACACCGTGGACAAGAATTTCCGAAATACCTGTACATAGCCCTCCGAGTCGCCCTTGCGACAATGGCTATTGTCGTATCTTACTTATCAATTAGAGTAATATGTATAGCTCTTTCATCTTCCAGAACCTGTCTTCTTACTGGTGGGCCAGCTAGGTTTTGCTTTTGACACAATTTCTGTAACTGTTGACTGCGCCATTTCGACAAATTTAAGATGCACTGATACCACATCCTGGATTCCAGAATGTAAGCGTCAAAGGTAAATACTCTAAGCACTGACTCATTCATCTCATGAATTCTGGTATAATACAACATTTAGAAAACAGTACACATAACGCTATAACCAAGCCTACGAAGCCTTATAATCATGATTCGAATTTAATCAGATCTTGCAAGCAATGCAGCACGAGTACCCGCAGGCGGCCTATACGGTGTGCCCTTCTCCTTCTGCTTCTCGCCCTTCTTCGCCGCACTCGCTCTCGTCCCAGGAAGCGGGAAAGAATCCGCGCTCGAAACCGACCCCCTCTTCTGTGGTGTGCGTGGCTCAGGCAGGCTATACCCATCTGCTGACGTTCTTGTGTTGAAACTGAAACCCACATCCCCCCTCCTTATCACCTGCTCGCTCTGACGTGGTCGATTAGGCGGGAACCTGGGCAATAGGGACGAGTCTCTTCTCGACAAGGCCACGCTCGGAGCACGCGATGTAGTGGGAACACCAACACTCCTGGAGGCGTCGTACTCTCGGAGCACCTCACTGGGCTTGATGCGGAAGAAGGCAGGAACGTGGGATGGAGCAGCCCTGGAAGTTCGCGGAGCAGCAGCAGCAGCAGCTTGGAGGTCCCGGTGCGTCTCGGCGTCGTCTGTCTCCATCGAAGGAGAACGACGGCTGGTGCTAGCCTGTGGCAGGACAACGCTCGGAGGATCGACATCCATAAGCAAGTTCTCCACGTCCATTTCATCGACAAATGTCTCTCTGATCGGGATGGTGATATTTTCAACGGGCTCTTCGAGGACTGGCGGTGCAGGCTCCTCCTCCGGTATCTCTTCAGGGATTTGTTTCTTCCTCGCAGCTCGTTTCCTGGTTTGCGTAGGCAGCGCAACCGGCTCGACACTTCGCGAGCGTGAACGAGTATTCCTGGCTGGAGCCGAAGCCGGAGGAGACGCAACAACGCGAGGTCTTCGAGCTGCTTTCTTAAGAATTTGTTGGGATGTGGTCGGGCGAGGTTGTGCTGCAGGAGGTGGCGTCGGAGTACGGGATGGCGCCCTACCGAGGTCGATGGCTTGGGAAGAAGGACCAGGCACCTGCGTCGGCGACGGCTCAGGCGCAGCGAATCGTACCGGCTGAGCAGGCGAGCGCAAATTTGTCTTCTGCGGACTAGGCTGACTTGCCGGTCGTCGAGACGGGCCTACAGATGGAGGCTTCTGCTGTGGCCTCTGTGGTTGAGAGAGCCGTCGACTATCGTCTCCTCGGGTTCCCTCCGAACGAGAGTTCGATATGTGCTCAGTAGGGTCAATGTAAGATGGTCGACCAGAATTGACGAGTGTTTCTTGAGTGACGAAGCTGGGCGGAGAAGGTCCGGTTTGATGGGACACTAAGGTGCGTTCCGGCGATCGAGTACGGCCAGAGGGGCCAGGTTCGTCGAAGCCATATGCAAACACTATCTCTTCGTCACCGCTGAATAAGGATCTGAAGAAACACCGATAAGAAATCTAGCACGAAGACGAGCAAGAAAAGAGAACTCACGATTCTTTATCCTCTATTATTTCCACCACCTCCTCCTCTTCGTCTTCGCGAGCCTTTCCTTTGCCTTTCCTATTCGCCTGCCCAGAGGATTGTCCGGTTCGTTGCCTCTTCGCCGACTGCGGGACCTGATTATGGGACGACCGCTCAGACCTCCTTCGTTTCCGCGATATCGTCCCTCCTCCACGTCCCTCCTCCTCCTCCTCCTCTTCGTCCTGCCTCTCTTGCTGATCCTCTTCCTCTTCCTCCAGCTCTTCTTCTTCTTCCTCTTCTTCCTCCACCAGCATCTTCTTGTTCGCCTGTCGACTGAACGGCCGCCTCGCATCCTTCGACGGCTTCTCTTCCTCATAAATCTCCTTAATCCGCACGTCAAACCCGACCCGACGCGTCTTATACCGCTGCTTCCACGACTCGACCGTATGCCGCGCCGCCCATTTATATTCTTGCGGGAATGCCTGTGCCTGCAGGTACCCCAGCTCCGCGTCAGTATGGGGGCTATCAGACTAGAAGGTGAGGCCACATACCATGTTGACCAGCTCCTGGTACACACCTAGCCCCAACCGGCCTCCCATCTTGTTGTTGGGAATCTTATACGCAAGCCACCTGCACAGTCGCTCATCATCTTGCAACGTGAACTCCTGCCGCCTACACCAACGCAACACAACACAATCGCCATCAGCACCCCACCTCAAAACTCAGCAAGCAAGCGAGCAAAAGGACGTACCATCTCCCCGGGGGGCGTCCCCCAAGTGCCTTCATAGGGGGCTTCATATGCCTGAACACCCCATCTCTGATTATCTTGCTCACGAAGCTCACATACTCGACCGTGGCGCCCCTCTTCTCCGGGTCATCATGGAGGTGGTAGAAGTTCTGCACCGCGCCCTTGTCCTGCCTGACGTCGATGAGGACGGTATTGACGCCATCTTCGGTGTCGTTCACGTAGCCGCCGTTGTCCTGCGTCAGAAGACGGTATGAGCACCCAGGGATGATATGAAGGAGAGGGAAGAAAAGAGCAACGCACCTCGATGTTCTGCCTCAGCACACCCAACATATGCTTCTTCACGCTCTTATGAAAGTAGAACTGTATCGCCGTGCCATCCCTGTCCTCAAACACCTTCCGCCTCGCAGCGCCTTGCTTCTTCGCCTTCGCCTTCGCCTGCTGCTGCTCTTCTTGCTCATCTTCATCATCTTCCACTGCGTTTCTTTCGGCGAAAGCTTGTCGCGAGCGTGCAAGTTCAGCAGTAGTGCGTGCCATAGGTGCGGGACGTGTACTGCAACGCTCGAATGACGATGGTGATGTTGGGGGTAAAGAGAAGAAAGCGCCATCTGATCTGGTAAGGACGGTACGTTTAGCCGGCCCGTCATACCGCCATTATTGTTGTCGATCACGTGCAGCGCGTACGCGTCGGACGCGCCGGTCATCCCAAGTTCAAACTATTATCCAATGAAATATGAAGTGCAGAATCAATCCACCTAAAATATATACGGCTACATGTATATAGACCAATTTATCCTAGCAACTAGGCTAAACAAAACCTGAACAGGACTAAACCGAAGCTTGGACTACACTACTGTTCGAAGGACGCTATCGAAGGAAGAGGGAGGTATCGCAACGGAAGAAAAGAAATAGCACTGGGCATGAAATCGAAGACGAAATGTTCGAAGATATAAAACACAGCACGGCGCAAAAACAGTGGCATCGCGAACCAATAAAAAACCGAGACGAGGACATGCATATGGGGACGAGAGTGAGGAAAGGAACCAAGAGACCGAGACAGACAGACAAACAGAACCGGAAGGAGAGGAAAGATGGGCGCAGGAAATTGAATATATGCTGTATAGATGGGAGCGCTAACCTATATACTACCAATACTTCCACACATAAGAGATCGCACGTAGCCTACTTAACTTGGTGTCTATCACGCGACCACACGCGAGGTAGGAGTTACACTCCATAGAAACTAGATCAAGCAACCCAGACTGTTAAACGTTAGTAAATGCTCGAAGGAACGCGTAGAACGAAGGCGACTCACAAGCGAGCGAGACGACAAAGTAGAGCCCAAGGAGCATGAGACCTTCCATATAATTCGATTTTCCGTCCCTGGCAAAGTAAACACGATTTCAGCAACGAGCGGAAGAGGAACTCGAGGACAAAGACGTACTGGATAAGCGTGTTGACCAGAACGACAGACACAAACAAGATGATGGTCTAGAAAGACGCGCTTAGCATAACCCAACCACTAAAGGTTACGTAGTGCATGCGTACCTCGAAGTTGGCAAAGAAGAGCGTCAGCTCATGGCCCGAGCTGCGAAGAGATTCAACAAGATAACAAACTCGGCGAGCAGAAGACTTACATCCATCCGACGACGACGAGTAGAGGAACGACGAAGGCGGCAATTTGCTGCGCAGAAATATAAGTGACTGCGGGTATGCAGTGACGGGTGGACGTACGATCGAGCTGCCAACGCAAATGGTAATAGTAAGCTCCATCTGGTTTTTCATCGCCATCCAGACCGCAGTAACATGCTCAGCCGCATTTGCCTGACACGACGCGTGAGATGAGCGCCAGATACTTGGAAAGCACAGGACGTACGACAATGGGCAGAAGGATCAAACCAATGAATGGCTTTGGAACGTGATATCGCTCAGCAAACTCTTCAATGGAGGATACGACTGTAGCAATAGCAGCTTGAGGGACGGGGCGCAAGGATAAATGAGGCGAAAGACTTACGGTAATCGGCACAGAACGATGTAACAACAGTGACGCCCAGGAGGCTATGTCGAGTTTGAGTAATATTCTCACAGAACGTTGAGCATACGTACGAGACACCTGCTGCGATGACACTCATGTTCGCCTCTTCATGCTCTACTGGTTCAGCGTCTTCTGGTAGCGGATTGCCATCGTCGTCGGAATCGCGAGGTTGGTACAAGAATGCATGCGATTTCAACTGACCAAGCGCGTCAGTCATGACGCGTTTGAGCTAAAAACGTACTTACCTGGAAGTAGATATATGCACAGTAGATGAACAGAAGGACCAGAGCAGTACCTCGCGAGATGATCAAAAGGCCGCGTTCATTCGAGTGGGAGTCTATTCGAACGAATTGGCATAGAGAACCCAAGCAACACAATTAAAATAGAATGATACCTTCGAGTGTACTCGAGTACGCGGCGGGAATGACAAGAGCTAGCGTGCTAGATATCAGCACAGCATTCGGCGGGTGAGGGAAAAACGCCGCTGGGCCACGCACTGATGCAGGCCAAAGTCATCAACTTTTAGGAGACTTCAGTGTCAAGAACAGAAAAACACATCGGAATATTCTTACCGAACTCGAACTAAACGAGGGTATTAGGGTTTCAATTTCGTACAACGGGGATGAGGGTTGAAGACTTACGCTTGGGCTGCAGTGACCTGGAAAACGCTCTCTTGACGCTTCAGGCCGGCTGGATGGAGCGTGAGGTTGTGGGCGTTGGAACAATAGCGCGCGCGTACCAGCAAGGAATGAACAACCGAGAACAAGGAGGATGTTGGAGAGGATAGATCCAAGCATCTGTGGCGCGCTTAATCGGTGCCAACGCATTGCTGAAAGGTGGGCTTACAGAGGTTTGAACGATGCGCAGCTCATCTGGTACAAATTAGGATCGAATTGTATGATACAGGGAAGGAAAGGACCTTGGAGCAAAGCAGCAACACCAACGATAATCTCTACCGCATTTCCGAAGGAGGCATTGAGGAGGCCAGCGAGCGTCTGTCCAAGACGCGCGGACATTTGCTCTGTCGAGTCACCTAACAGCTGTAGATACAAAAATTATGACGGTCTTATCACGGCGCGACGCGCAAACTACGCCCTACGCACCTTTGCGAGAGGCATGATAGCGAAGAAACTGAAAGAAAATCGGAAGGCGACATCCCAGTGAAGATAGTGGGCGAAGGCGCTGAGGGGCACGAAAACGAGGAGGACGTTGAAGTAGGAGCCGAATAAAAACCACTTGTAGGATTGGAACCACGTTGGCTCGCCCTCTGCCTTGAGGATGGCAGAGACGCGCGTGGACAGGGACGGCGGTGGGAGGCCCTCGACGCTGTTGTAGGTGTGGGAGCGACCGTTTTCTGCGTGGCCAAGGAGGGGCGACCTATCGTTGTGCGGCATGGTGGACGGGAGGGGTAAGGAGCGACTGAGGTTGAAATGAGACTTTCGTATGACAATGAGAGAGGAGACCCAGCGCGCGAGGCAGTGCACTGCCTCGAAAAAGCCCGATCGGCTTCCCATGACGTCACGTGTGGATGTCAACGTTGGACTCGAGTGCTGGCTGCGCGAGATGGCTGGCGTCCCCGTAGCGCACCAGCGCGCCCTTGCCGTTCGCCTGCAGCTCGATGACCGTGACGGACGCGTTGGGGCAGCGCCAGACGACGATGCCCGGCCCGGCCACGACCCGCCTGCTCCCGATCAGCTCCCGCACCAGCGTCACGATGAACCCCCCGTGCGTCGTCACAAGCACGTTCTCCAGCCCCTTCCCCACAGCATGCCCTGCGACCCGCGACCGCCACCACGATGTCGCCCTCTGAGCGAACGCCGCGCTCCCTTCTGGTCCACCCTCCATAGCTACTGCCAGGCGCAAGTTCGCCTCCATGCCGCTCTTGCCTTCCAGGTACCCCATGAACTTCCGATTTCCGTCAGATAACGCGCTGGATCGAAATAAGAGGCGCCCACGTACACGTTCCCGAAGCTCCTGCTCCTTCACAAGCTGAATCCCAGGATGGTGTGCCAATATCGCTTCGGCAGTCTGCAAAATGCCATGACGCCAGCACGCGCTGAGTTCAATCCCTTCAGAATGACAGGCACCACGCACCTCGACTGCCCTGCTCAAATCGCTGCTAAAAGCCGCATCGAACCGCACTTCCTTCAACGCCTCGCCCACCGCTCTCGCCTGCTCCCTTCCTTCCTCATTCAGCAGCGTGTCCCTTTGCCCTTGGATGATCCCCTCTCTATTCTCCCTCGTCTCCCCATGCCTCACAAGATAGATGCGCACTGCAGGTCCAGAAGTCGTCGTCGATGCGTCGGTGCTCTGCTGCGTCCTCGCCATCGAGAAACGACAGGTAGGGGTTCAAGGAATGGAAGGGGACCAGGGAAGGGCTCATGCGCACATGCCTCCCTGTCCGTTGCCTACTTATTGGCCTCCCCGACCAAGAACATCATTTGCATCATTACATAACGAACGGCATTAGACTCCTGGAGGTTCCCTGCCTCCGCCCACACACACACCAATCTTTCGCCAAGCGCCTGTCCTCGGAGGTGACTGTGGGATTTCAGATCTGGCGTCTATTTTCGGCGCTCAGGCTACGGTTCTGATCCATCAAGGGGTTTTTGAATGGCGGCTCGAGATTCGACAGGGTTGTCAGGACGCAAGAATAGGAAATGGGGGGTAGG
The DNA here is from genome assembly GCA_902728275.1 of Cyclocybe aegerita. Classification (NCBI taxonomy): domain Eukaryota; kingdom Fungi; phylum Basidiomycota; class Agaricomycetes; order Agaricales; family Hemipholiotaceae; genus Cyclocybe; species Cyclocybe aegerita. Next base: position 176,124 of record CACVBS010000112.1, on the reverse strand, counting down.
GTGCGTGTAGAAGGAGATTGTTTGAAGGGGTGTAGCTAGAAGAATGACGAGCCGTCCTTATGTATATCAGCGAGAGCGCTATATACGTCATCCTAAGCAACAAGCGCCTAGGCGCCCAGCCCACGGCAGACAACCGCCCAACCAAATTTAGTACACAAGATCACCCGGCACTGACTGCGGACAAGATTTTCATTCGTTCTTCCGTTTCACAAGTACCTCCGAACCATCCCTCCGACATTCACACCCAACATCCCTCACAGTGTGTTATTTTAATGAGTTTGACCCAACCGAAAAGAAGAAGCAAGTAAGTACACCGATACTCCGTAAGTACAACAGACAAACCAGAACACCTCGTATCTAAGTATCGAGCGCAAAGATAAAAACGAAACGAAAAGTCACGTAGCAAACCCAGATTTACAGCAGGGCGCCGATTTCGGCAACGACGTTGTGGATCCTCGGGTCAGAGAACTGTTTCGGCAGCGACTGCAAGCACTGCGAGATCTCGCCCACTTGCGGTGCGGGAAGCGGTGCACCATTCGCCTTCGCTGCATACGCCTGCAACGCCCAAAGAATGTTATGAGGGAAAGACTCGACGGAGGAGGAAAAAGAGGACGCACGATGTTCCCAAGAGCGACCAAGGTCCGGTAAATGGCCTCTGCGTCCGCGGTCTCCGACTCGAGAACCTGAAACGAAAGATAAGCAAGGCATCAGGGAAGAGCAAAGTGGATGGACCTTGTTGACCAATGCCACGAGCTGATTCCGAACGGACGAATTTAGCGCGTTCCGAAGGCCCTCAACCGAAGCGCTGAGAGGGGCAAAGATGGCAAAGATAGGATATAAGCAAGCAGCCAAAGTAAGGAACCGCATCCACATACTTGAACAGAATCGTAGCCAACGCGACCCTCTGTGTCTTGTTCAGCACCGCATACGGCGCCTGTGCGAGCGTCTCCAGAACATGTCCAAGCCACACTCCATCCACAGCTTCACCCTCAAATGCATTCGCCAGCGTCCTCAACAATAACAACATATTCGTCTCCCTCGCCTTGGGCAACGGAGGCGCCCACGCCGTGCTCCATTCCGCCGCCTTGAACAGCGCCTCTGTAAACTTCTCCTTCGTCCCTGCTGCTCGGAAGGCGTCGGGGCAGAAGCCGATGACGAGCCGGCTGAGGTCGATCACGGGGAAGCGCTGTGAGGAGGGCCACCGCTCGAGGATCGAGGTGATGGCTTCGACGTGCGTGTGGGTGAGGGAGCTGGAGGGCCGCTTGGGAGGCGAGGCGGTGCCTTGGGAGAGATAGCTGAATGTTCCTTCTAGGAGTGTGATCTCGTCGGGGTACATCGCTAGCGAAGACGTCGACTATATTAAATCAAAAGTTTTCAACACACGACAGTTACGATAAGTTCGCTGAAACTTACGATCTCGTGCCGAAGCGCCTCATCGAACTGAAACAGCTTTGACTGCATAGCGGACACGTTCGCTTGTTTGAAGGTGACCAGAGTTTTCTGTTCCATCCATTTGATCAACCTCCCGAACGACTGAAGTAAGGAGAAAACGCACCACTGGAAGGATTTTAGCAACCGCCACTGGAGCAGGTGCTGGTGCAGGAGGGGGCACTGATGCAGCACCAGAGTATCGCGAAGCGCCAGTGAATGGATCTCCATACGACGCAGCCGAGGGTGTCGACGACGTGTTGCCCGACGCAACGTATCTCGACGCTCCTGTGAACGGATCGACATATTGACCTGTGCCCGCTGACTGTGCAGTCGAGGGTGCAGAACGATATCGTGATGCGCCTACACAGGTCGACAGTCGACGTAAACTCAACCCGCACAGAAAGAAAGAGGCTTACCAGTGAAGGGGTCCACGTACTCTTCTCCTCCAGTGCCTATATTCACACCGCCCGTATTCTTCTCGATGAATTTGACGACTTCGTCGATATAGTTCAGCGAGATCTCGTTAGTCTGCAGGAATCTCTGTGCCGCAGCGTACGGGTTTTCTGCGAGACCGAATAAGTGTAACTCCAAAGATGTCCAAGGATAGTCCTCACCAGAAACGTTATAAGGTAGTTTGAGAGGAGGGACGCCGTCTTGGATATCGACGTCAAAGACATAATCGTATTCCTTTCCTTGGTACAGTTGTTTCCGACCAGAACCAACAGCATCGACGACGTCGCCGATCTTTTGCCAGGTATAGGCGGTGCTATCCCACTTAATCAAAGGTAAGAAAGAGATCGGGGTGCAGGAATCGTATGGTTACGCACCTGGTAGGCCTCGACAAGATCGTTATTTTTGATCATCTTTACCTCGCCGGACTTTTTACCTTTCATGCAACGTTGAATGAAACAAATAGCAAGAAAGGGCCAAGGACGGACCTGGTGTATTCAACGCTTCGGGGCCAGGAAGATCGCTCTTCTTCACATCGCCAACCTGCTGACTAGGCAAGGCCTGACTCGCAACCTGATTGTCGTAATCCTGCAACGCCTCTGCCGACGCCCACCGCTCCTCGGACTCGCTGAACACCCGCACGACACCGTCGCTGCAGCCGCTCACGATGTCGCCATTGGGCATCGTCGATACCGCCCAGACCGAGATGGCCGGATGCACGATCGTTTGCGAGCACTCTCCATCTACGCTTTACGCGTCGGTCTTTCGCTGCCACGAGAACAGGAGGATGGACATTGAGAACGCACCCTTCCAGACACGTACTGCACGATCCTCGCCTGCAGAAACGATGTCGCCATTTGGGAGAACAGATAGGCTGTAGACAAAGGAAGTATGGCCAGAGAGCGTGTAGACGACGTCGCCCCCAAGTGTCCAGACGCGGATTTCGCTGAAGAAGGAAGTTGGTAAATGTAGACGAAACTCGATACTTGACTATTCACCTATCGTTTGAACAAGATGCAAACCCGATGTCAGGAATAAGCACCAGGCCCCGCACCGCGTCTTGATGGCCAGTAAATGTCTGGACAACTTTGTGCTGTTGCCACAATTTGATAGTCTTGTCAGCAGATCCTAGGATGACCTTTCGTCAGCTCATGATCGCTACCAGAATGTCTCTTTACAAACCGGTTAAAAACTGATCCTCATCGATCCCTAACACGGCCCACACAGATTGTTGGTGGCCTTTCAAATCATAGGCCAAGTTATAATTCTTCCAGACTTTCGCGGTTCTACGCGCGAACGATGCCTCAGGACGGAACCGATCATGGATAAAAACGACACTCACTTGTCCCATGAACCCGATATGATTGTCCCGCCGGCAGTCACGTCCAATGAGCAGATGTTCTCGGTATGTCCAAGAAGACAGAAATCTGGATCGTCCCTCGGTGTCTGCAGGTTGAAGATGTTGATTACGCATTCTTGGCCAGCAGTGACAGCGTATCCTTTAGGTGGTTCAGGAATCGCCCCGTGGACGATTATTTCAACCTATCACGTACCTTTAGGAGCATCTGGCGTCGGAGGAAGGTAGGCTACAGAATTGATATAACGAGATCCAGCTCTCAGAACAGTCTCGGCCTTGAACTTGGAATCCGAAGGCGATCTCTCCCATGAGATGGCTGTGGTGTCACGAGAGGCAGAGAGGATAAGCTGGTCCGTGGGTGAGCTCAGTGCGCGAACCTAGAATGCATCAGCGTTGATCTTGGTCGGGATATGCACGACGTCGACAGACATCTGAGGTATGTTCTTTGAGAGGTGCAGACAGTTTATATGGCATGAGGGCAAGGGTGGTGGTGGAAGCAATGAAAGAGAAAGAGAAATTAGATCGCACACGCAAGCCTAACACCAAAGGGCACAACCAATCCGGAGTTAGAAGACAATCGACGCTTGTCTAGACCTCAAAGGTAACTTTGCAATTACAATCGTTCTATTCACTCCACTACTACTCCAACCGCACATGCCTATCAAATAGAAAGATCCAAAAAGTATGCGGAGCCACCGAAAGAATGTGCACCACTTAACGAACCCATACCACTGTGGAAACCTGTGAACGGGGGATACGGAGGTGCAGTCTATGCCTTGCACCATTACTTCATCTCCTGCGAGGTCCTCCTGGATGAATCGCCAGTCATAGTTGGGACGTATTGACGAATTAAGAAACCAAGAGGGGATGGAAAAGTTATGGGGCGCGACGCGTTTCGTCGATGGACTTCAGGGCCGGCTCAAAATCTGGCCCCAATAGTCCCGCGATGACGTAGTGAACTTTGATGAGGTCACTGAAGCAACTTGTAGAGGCGTGGATTACAATTCTAGTTTACAAATGGCCACATATCAATCAAAATCATGGAAGAAAACGTTCATACTGTCATCGGATCCCAGCTCTTCAGACTCACTTCGATGATATCTATTATGTCTGCGATCAGCCCAGACCAATTTCCCGCAGAGGGGTTTCAATGCTTCGCACTGCGTGGGTTCCGCGTTGTCGTAATTCATGGAAAACATCAGGAGTGGGAGAGGCGCGTCGATCGACTTCCTCCAATGCAAGAAGTATTCGTACCCACGGTAGGACGCGTCTTGCGCCCAGTCCATAGTTTGGACCTCCAGTTCTTCGATCTGGGGTAAACAGAGAGGGAATATGGGGCCTGAATTAGTGTCTCCGGCTTCGATACGTCGGAGGAGGCCCTTGACAAAATATGCCGAAGAGGCGTAGACCATCTTGAGTTCAGGGATATTGATGAAAGGAGCGATCAACGCAATTAGACCTTGTTGCATTTCCGGAGGATAGGCGTTGTCGATGTTGTTCACTTTCAAGGCTCCAAGGTGCCCCGCGGCGACAATATTGCTCAGGAACGGAAGGATTCGGAAGCTTCTAATTAGTTCTTCGTCATTGGAATGCGGATACGAGAGTGATATCTTGAATGATGGGGCTAAGGCCTCAGAGGGTTTGTCCGGAGGAGAGCTTGCCAACTGGACGCGACTTTTCGTGATAAATGCATACAGAAATTTCAGGGCTACCGTGTTCTTCAGATGTTGCAGCTGGGAAACAAGCGCTTCCATAAGGCGGGTGCCAGACTTTTTGCCAAAGTCTACACCCCCGACGTGTATATCGAGGGTGTGAAGCGGCGGAATCGCGAGTTTGAAGAGCAGGCGGCTGCATGGAAGAAAGCTTCCTGAAATGCGGAGGGACGTGAGGTATGGCAGGTGAATCTGGGGCAAATTTTCGTCATCCAATTTGGGGTGGAAGGCATTGACGAAGGCCAGTGAAGTGAGCTTGTTGGTATTCAGGAGGACTTCTGCCCATTCGGTAATGGTGGGTGGCTTCCCCCGAACTTCGGATATGGAAAGCTCCGTCAGGTGCTCGTAAAGAGGGGAGTCTAAACGAAATATGAAGCCGGAGGTCTTCAAAGATTTGAGGCGGAACGAATCTTGGAATGGGGGGTCAGGCAGATCGTGTCTGCGGGCCTTGTGTAATCCAGATTCCGAGTCCGAATCGTTGGGGTCGATGTCGATGTCATCTTCGGATGAGTAGTAGTCAGAAGAGTGCAACGCAAGGCGCTGAAGCAACGGAGTTGGCTGCCCTAGCCTGTTCGTGATGATGTCCTTGACCTGCTTTTCACTAACGCAGTACACGTCTAGATCTCCCATACGATCAAGGTGCCGGAGCACCATACGGAAGTTCCTCGTGGATTGGCGTATGTTTCCGACATAGAAGTTCATGGATACCTTCAAAGGCATGGATGCGGAACGCTTGATGAGTTCAGCTGCCCAAACGTGGGGCATAGTGGTGCAGTCAATGGGGATTGCCCACAAGGCTGGGGATCCAAGAATAAGTTCGCGCCAATAATGACATATTTTAGCGATTGTTCGTAACCCTCTACTGGGCTCTGGAGGTATATATCCTTCACGGAATCTGTGTGCTTTGTCTGGAAGAGCAGGACGAGCTTGAATGGCGAATATCCTAAGTAAAACTTCGGGAGGGAGGTTTGCAATGGGAACGAGCGTGTTGCACTTCTGGGCGATATCCCTAGCCTTGCAAAGAAGAGACTCCCTTTCATCAAGGAGATTCTGATGCGTTAGGCAGTGTTGAATGGGACTTGCAACGCGGGCCATCCTGTACTTCTGTTATGCGATCTTCTTGAGAGATGCTTCCTCGTCGGAGAGGCAACTTACAATAGGTTCTAGAGGTCTGAGATGATGGAAGTAAGAGACAAAGAAGAACACGACGCGTGTAGGACTGGAGTCAATGGACAAAGAACGAAATTGGACGAGGTTAATTCATTCACGTGATCGGACTTCGCTATATTTAGACTGATAAGATAAGATAACCCATCCTAGGACTCAGAATTTTTCTGTCTACTTCTGCTGGAGGAAAATAGCCGTGTATGCTGGAACGACAATGTAGTTATTCGACTTCAAACTGATTGTCGTCTGCAGGGAAGAGAAAATGAGAATTGTCGTACGCCGAGCATGGATGGCAAGAGATTACCTGCCACTTTGCCACGCCAGCCGCACCACCGAAATGACGGATGAAGTAGGCTCCAACTGGTACGTTGGATAGATCAAAAGCGATAGGAGCATCGGAGTTTTTGTTGACGATAACTAGGGTGAGTTTTCCATTCTCGGTCCCTGCATAGACACCTTGCGTATCAGGATTGGGAGTAGCGAGGTTGACTTGAGCACTGAATTTTCCGAAGTAGGTTCCGTAGCTAGAGGTTGAAGAAGCGTGTGAGTGGGCGAAAGGGATATACGTGACACGCACCCTCGATACAACCAATACGCCAATCCGACGGGTCCCATCTCTGCAGGGGTCGCCCAGTATGTTGCAGCGTCGACACCATATCTCCCAAAGAGACCAAGAGAGTCAACAGTAACGAGACCGCCCGTAATGTCGTTGTCGTTGGTCGAAGCCCATTCGCTAATGGAAAGCTTGGTGCCGGGATAGTAAATCTTGATGAGGGTCTTCATTCGTGGGATAAGATTGACGGAAGATGGGTTCCATTGATGATTTTGGGGATCTGTTCCAACCCAAGACTCATCGACATATTGAGGATCCTGTGAGAATGAACGTTTAATAGTCGAATTGTTGATAAGAAGAACATCAATTCTTACCCAAAGAGAGCGCGTCATTCTCAACCTCAAGGCTTTGGCCACAGCATCATTGGCGCTTGTATCAGCCTGGAAGTAGTAGTGAATGTCGAGATAATCGAGGAGTCGCTTCCCAGCAGTTTTCTCTGCCTCCCTCATCTTCGTGAGGAACCATGGCAAGAAGTCGATGTTGTCATGAGCCGCCGTATCGCTCCAGCCAATTGCGCTTGTCCAGTCTACATAGGTATGAGAAGAGTTTGACAGATCAGACGTGTTCACTTGCAGAACCACCAAGAACAGGTGGACGGAGCGCCAACCGGGACGTCTGGAAAAACTTCCTTGGACGCCGTGGCGAAGTCCACAACTCTCTTCAGTTCTTCATCATACCCGATGGGACTAGATGCACACGTAAGGAACAGGTTTTGGCCAGGGAAGTGTAGCACCTACTCAGGATGCATATCTTGGTGGGTGCTGTGGGCGATCTCGATTTCATTGTCAATAGTTACGATGGTTGGCTTGTTCTTGAGCTCGGAAAGCCATTTCTTGGCCAGGGTGGTGTTCCATGGCGTATAAACTCTGACTGGGTCGGGAGGTGGTGTGATATACGATCCATTGGGGAATAAGCCATTGCCAGCATCGGCGTTGAATGGGTCGAATCTTTGCTGATCTGTAATAGAAAGGTTACCATGGGATTTAAACAGGTGTATAACCCGAAGTCGAACCTGGGTAGATTGTTCTGGGATAGGAATATGATGATGCATCCTTAGACACCCAGTCAAGTCTTGAAGATTGTTAGGTCTCGTTGTAGAAGCAAGTTTTCTAACCACTTACGCAGGAATAGTCAGCATACTGGCAGCACCTGTACCATGGATCCACGCAAGCCACTCGTCTGCATTCTCATTGGCGCGGTTTTCAAAATACCAGTCATTGCCAGCATTTGTGAAGCCACCGAAAGGATTGTAGGCAGTAACTGCGTTTCCTCCCCAGCGAGAAAGGGGGGAACCGAGATGTTGAATGTAGCTTGCAGAAGTCGGCCAATTTACACCATAGATAAGAGGATCGATTGGGGTCTTCACTTCTTGAACAATGCTAGAACAAAATCCTTAACGACGTCTATGTCAAGGCGAGTATACTACGTACCTTCCATATTGCACGGCAGGCAAAACATAAGCGAAACTTGCACCACCGGCCGTAATGGTGAGATTTCCTGGCTTGAAGGCAGACGCAAGAGTCAAGTAAGCAATGGACTTCGACGGCGTATCGACGGGAACGTAGGTCGTGGTATCTACGACTTTGACGTCCTGGTAATAGGCGTCAATTCTTGGAAAATTGGAGAGAAAATATTTCTACTCGTCCATTGAAGGCGACGTGTATGTCAGTCAAGTCAACAGCGCCTTTTGTGGTAACCGCAACCACGTTGTTCGTGAGCGGTTCGGCGCTCAAGAATTCTGGGGTGACGATAATTTCCTACAGACTCGTTAGATGGCGAGCGGGACGATTCGACGGCATAAAACTCACACTAACGAGAACGATGTTGTCGATGTGATACTAATATAACAGTCAAAAATGTGGCTTGAGAACTAGTTTTATATTAACCTACACTTGCTCCGTTGGCGCCAGCTTGAATGTTCAAGCGATCCCAAGGGCCAGTTCCCTACGGAGAAGAGTCAGCACAGTCATACATGACGAGCAATCAACCTGCATACCAGTTGACCACCAGTTCCTGGAAGATTATTGAAGTCGATTAAGAGTGAAGAGAATGAACCGCTCGTCACAGTTTTGCTAATGGCTGACAGTGGTATAGTAGACGATTGGCTGTCGTCGATAGTAGATTGCACATAGAATTGTATGTCTGGCTGGTCTCCCTAAAAGTAAGCAGATGCCAGGCAACGTGTTAGAACTTAGTTTACAAGTGACTAAAGGCTTACCGCAATGTCGAACCTTAGCCCAGCATAGTCCGGGAAGGTGCCTTCGAGCTTGAGAGACAATGCAGCCCATGCTGTGGAGGTCACGGAGATCGAGGTTCCACTTGGACCAGCAAAGATGTCGGTAGCCGCAAAGTTGATATCGGTATTCCAGCTCCAGTTCTGCCAACCTTGAGCGAGCGCATTGTCGGTGTAGATGGTCAAGTCTGAGGCTGCGGCGTGGACATTGAGGGTAAATGCGAGACAGAACGCCAAGCGCAGCAATACGGGCTTCACGAGCATCATCCAGCTTGCTGCAGGATGGCGAAAATTGGCTTCGAAGAGGTTGTTCCCCAGACTCTTAGGGCTCTTGCATCTATACTTTTTCTGCAACAGTTGACGCGCGGACGGAATTCGGTTAAACGCGCTGGGATGGATAATTCGCGGGGCAAAGGGTGCAGACAAGGTCATTTTCTTCTTTTCATAGGTGGCAAGGAGGCGGTCATGTGTCGCGCAACAACCATTGGCGAAGTTGCGCGACCAGGGAGGATGAGTGTGGCCTTGCCATCATGTGGGAGGCATTGGTGTAAAATAGGCATAGGAACATGATCTAGGAAGACAGAACGATGACTATGGTCGGGGCCCGAGACCACACGAAAGACTCTATTTTCCGAGAAACAACCCAAAGGCGAGAGGGTGCCCGGAGAAGGATCACGGATGTTCGGAGATGGTTGAGGGTAAGGCTAAATCCGTAGTTTGTAATTCATTGATCGTTCATCTTCAAGATTGGCACAGGTTTGGCAAGAACTATGTACCCTTCTTTCTTCCCTACGGCAGCACCTCACTGCCTTTCACTCTTGACCCTCAGGAGCCGCAAATGAGTAATTCAGCCGAAATGCACGTGAATGTCTTCTGTTTCGCAGTGATCGTTATCGAGGTGCTCGACGTTGTATCTTCTCAAACCCCTCCACAATCTCCGAAATTGAGAAGCACAGTATCAAATGGCGTCTTTGATCGCTCTCGCCCAGTACAAGTCCCAAAGGGCCGCTCTCATAGCAGAAGACAGGTCGCACAGACGCGAGTTTCGTAGAACCAACCTCCGCTCTGAACAAGAGATCGAGGCAGACAGCATCGTGCGTAGGATACGAGCTGCAGAGGCAGAGACGATATGGAAAGAGGATCATTCCTCGATCCCCCACCCTTTCCCTGGTATGGAATTTCTGACTGGTAAGTATCGTTTAATCGTCTACCAGAGGGCGTCCCGCTCATCAAGATGAAAGGCAAGGCTATCATCATGAAAACCAAGTTGTTTGAGATTTTAAGCAAGGCAAGCGCTTTGGCGCTCTGGCTCACGTTTGGTCGTCTGACTCTGAGATAACACAGATGCCGAAAGGTGCTCTATTGCATGCCCATCTGGACGCGACCGTCAATGCAGAATTCCTTCTCCAGCTGGCTATGGAACAGCCGGCCATTCATGTTCGCCTGAACGAGGCTTTGACACCCGCCAACCTCTCAACAAATCTTCCTCAATTTAGACCTTTGCCCGAGGCGGAATTCTCGAGTCTTTCTAGTCTCACGGACGTGTCGTATCCGCTGGGTTCATGGGTCCCTTTAAAGGCTGCCAGAGCTTCGTTCGCGCCGGAATTCGGTGGCCCTGAAGGATTCGACAAATGGGTTATAGGTTCCATGACGATCAACCCCTCAGAAGCGTACGGAACTCATAACACTGTGGCCAAGGTCAGTGGCGTGTCTTTTGTGGTCGTGATGAAACCTGACGATGAGAAATAAAGATTTGGCAGAAGTTTACGAGCACTTTTATCACGTCCACAGTAAGACGCGTCTTTCTTTGAGTTTGAGGACTAGGTGCATGCTGATCGTTAACAGGGCTTGATTCGCTTCGAACCCATATATTCAGAATACATCAGACAGTTCTTCCGTTCGTCAATCGATGACGGAATCCTATATGTCGAACCAAGAATTAACTTTTTCCCGAAGTCGGTGTTTGGACATCCAGTGCCAGTTGTAGACACTGATTGCGGATATATTTCAGGTTTATGGTCGGGGCTGATGGACAGGACAACATTCCACATCGCGAGTGGTTGGTTATGTTCGACCGCGTTTTGAAGGAAGTGAAGGGTGAAATGGCCCAACAAGGGCGCGGTTTCATAGGCGCAAGGGTATGTTGCCTGAAGCTGCCATATATGGCCCTTTGTTTGAAGTGAAGGCGCAGATCATCTACACAACTCTCAGGTTTATCACGCCGGAAGAACTCGAGTGGTACATCGAAGACTGCATGGCTCTCAAGAAGGAATTCCCTCATCTGATCGCAGGTAGCTACATTCTTCTGCCATTTTTGCGTCAAGTTGTCTCAATTTGACATTAGGATTTGATCTTGTCGGGGACGAAAATGCGCTGAGGCCACTCATCGATTATGCCGAGCCCTTGCTGCACTTTAGAGAAAAGCAAAAGGAAGCAGGCGTCGACATCCCCTTCATCTTCCACGCTGGCGAAACTCTGGGCGACGGAACTGAAGCAGACATCAACCTTTACGATGCCATCCTCCTCGGCACCAAACGCATCGGTCATGGGTCTGTTCTACATATTCTCGGATACGGGATCTAGCTGAAGGCCGTTTCAAGCTTCTCATTGGTCAAGCACCCCAAGCTCATCAAGACATGCAGGGAGAAAGGCATTGCAGTCGAAGTGTGCCCAATTTCGTATGTCGTCTTCGCACCGATCATATCCTGACACTGATAATGGCCATCTAGGAATGAAATCCTGGTATGATCTGAGATTGGCAACCGCAACATCTACCTCTAATCTCACGTATGGTAGCGTTTGACTTCGTCGATGCTCATGCATCCTCTGCCTGTGTTGTTGAATAACGGAGTGCCAGTCGCGCTTTGCTCAGATGATCCTTCAGTTTTTGGGAATATGGGCCTGACATACGATTACTTCCAGGCAAGGAGTTCTAAGCATCCCCGTCCTACTTTTCTTACTGTTTCCAGGTCCTTGCCGCGAGCGAAGTCAACGGTTTAAGTACGCTCGGGACCTTGGCGCGAGACAGCATCGAGGTAGGTCCATCGTTCTAGAATTGTGATACGTTTCTGAATTGTCACAGTTCTCTACACTTAATGCCGAAGAGAAGAAAGAGGCCATAGTCGTGTTCGAGAGGCAGTGGAACGAGTACATCGAGCACATCATCAATCACTGGAAGTGAGGCTTCAGCCACGGCCTTGTGGGCGGGAAGGAGCGCGGTTTCCGGTATATCTTGACGCCATAGCTTTCAACAGGCGAACAGGTCTTGATCTCGTGGACTATACCTTGAACACTCATCTGTTACAATGTGAAGAATGGGGTGGCATCGGGCTATGCTCTACCATGGCTTGTCGATTGCTAGGAAGAGGTGTCCCGTTGGCTATTTCTAGATTCCAGACGTGGTTCTATTGGCGGTGCAAACCTGTGAGGCGTACTATAGCATGAAACTAACCCTTTTTTGTCCCAGAAAAAACGGAACTGTAAATGTCGATGCGGTTTTCAGACTTGGGGCACAGGGTAGCATGGCTATGTCCGCGAGGCAGGGAAGAAATAAATGGCTTACATTTCAGAAGACTTGAAGTGATGTTGTGTATGCATGTTTGTAATAGGATTAGGGGGGTTTCTTGGCTGGCGGCTGTTAACGTTGTCGACCAACCATCACCTTCCTCCCTCCCCCCGTATCTTGAATACCCGCAGTCGTCGTATATCCAGGTATGTGTGCACCGTTCGCTCGCTGTACCATCCTCCATCCCACTCCCCTCACATCCCTTCCGCCATATCCATCAGACCATACCCCGAGTCTACCCCAAGCCTACCTCTTCCTCCTTCCTGGCCTCACACCCCAAATCCAAATCCAAACCCAAAACCCAATCCTTGACATCCGAGAACCTCATTCAAAGATCCGTTGAACTAAATTTCGACCATGCCAGACGCCGAATCAACCCGCAAGCGATCGCGCTCTCCATCCGACACTGAGCAGCAGAAGCATCACAAGCGCCCCAACACGGGAGCTGCCTCATCGGCCAATAGTACGGGCCCCGTTTCTCAGTCTTCCACAGCAGATATAACCATGGCCGACCCCTCCTCTTCAGCCCTCAGCGCAGCCAATGCGAACGATACCAACTCGTCGACGCCCAACTCCAACCGTAATGATGTAAAGAAGGACGCCGACGCCCAGGCGACGGCAGGCGAGAACAAGAACTCAGCGACAACCTCAGGTGAACCGTCGTCGTCGACCTCAGCACCCCCACCACCGTCAGGCAACATCCACATGCGCTGCCTGATCGTCACGCAGGACGCCTCCATCATTATCGGGAAGGGCGGCACGCACGTCAACGAGATTCGGGAGAAAAGCGGTGCGCGCGTTATGGTTTCCGAGAGTATTCCCGGAAACCCAGAGCGCATCCTCAACGTCAGCGGACCGCTCGACGCTGTCTCTAAGGTTGTTCCCTCTAGTACACACTTCCCTATTTCCTGCGTTATGCTCATGATTTCTATCTCGAATGAAGGCCTTTGGACTCATCGTTCGTAGGATTAACGACGAGCCCTTTGATGTGCCCTCTGTTCCAGGCAGCAGGGCGGTGACTATTAAGTTCATGATCCCGAACTCGCGTATGGGGTCGGTTATCGGTAAACAAGGCTCGAAGATCAAGGAGATTCAAGACGCCAGTGGTGCTAGATTGAATGCTAGTGAAGGCATGCTTCCAGGCTCAACGGAGGTATGCCGCTGCTCAATTCTCTTGCTTCTTGTTGATCCAAATTTATGTTCGTAGCGTGTGCTGAGCGTGGCAGGCGTTGCAGACGCGATCCATATTGCGACATACTACATTGGGAACATCCTCCTCGAGGCGCAAGAGAGGATGCCTTCCTTCAACAACTCTTCCTACCGACCCGGCAACCCTCGCGCAACAGGGCGTCCCATGGGCGGACCGGGAGGTTCCTCGTACATGCCCGGTGCGGCACCGTACCACCCTGGAGGCTCATCCTATGCTCCCCACAACCCACCTCAACAGCTCCAGACACAGCAAATCTACATCCCGAACGACCTCGTTGGATGTATCATTGGCAAGGGTGGAAGCAAGATCAACGAGATCAGGCATATGAGCGCGAGTCAAATCAAGATTATGGAGCCTGGCGCGACGGGCGTAGGGATGAACGGTGCGCCTGCAGGGGGCGAGGGCGAGCGACTGGTGGTGATCACAGGCCAGCCTGCAAACATCCAGATGGCGGTGCAGCTGCTCTATCACGTAAGTACAAGTTTACACCCTTTTGGTGTTCTCTTTTGCTTGCGCAGACAGTCATCTGATGATGCTTTCCTGCGGTTTACAGCGCTTAGAACAAGAGAAGCAAAAGCAGCTCCGTGCCTCTGCGAACGTTGGTTAAGGGGCGAGCGGACACGAGAATGCCTAGCACTTCGTTTTATTCCTTTCTTTCTCATCTGTCATGCTGTTTTGTTCCAAGATTCGAAATCCGTCGCTTGCTATCCAGCTACTTAACAGTCCACTGTTCCGGCTCCTCTTCCACCAATCCCCATGCCTCGTCTTCTAGATATGCTTCTATCGTCATTCGTCCTCTTCCCCTTGCTGCTGTCCTCTCGCACATCCCCCTTCCAAATGTTCTCCGCTTTCGCGGTTGACACTTTCCATCAAGCTGCCTGTCCTTGGTTTCGACTCGTCTCCTGCTCTCTGTTTCGTTCCTGCACCAGCTGCGTATTAATGTTATGGGCGTGCCCCCTTTGTCCCTGTCTGTACTCTTAGCGTATCTGAACAATCGCCTCGAACATGTCTGGCCTTTGAGTGTAACACGCCAGAAATAGTTCGGCGTCAATAGCGACGTGTTGGTTATGTAATCCACAAAAATTTGGCACCGCTGATTGGAGTTCTTCATCTTCCTCACGACCAACTGCAGCTCAGTTCTCTGCCAACATGGCCTCTATCTTGAAAGCTCAGAAAGCCAATGCGTCTAAAGCTGATTTGAAAGGAAAGGGAAAACGGAAAGCCGACGAGATGGACGTGGATGATGTCGAGCAGGAGGTGGAGGCGTCGTCGAAGAGGAAGAAAAACAAGCAGAGGGTGTTGTTGCTTTCGTCGCGGGGGATCACACATAGGATGAGGCATCTCATGAGCGATCTGGAAGCACTCTTGCCCCAGGTCAAAAAAGGTGCGTCTCCCATTTGGATGCAAATATTTAATGCATTGCTAACTCTCCCCTCATTTATCAGACTCGAAGCTCGACTCGAAATCCCAATTACATCTCCTACCCGAGCTGGCGGATCTCAACAATTGTAATAATACATTATACTTCGAGGCGCGGAGGCATGAGGACCTGTATATGTGGGCCGCGAAGACGCCGAATGGACCGAGCATCAAGCTGCATGTGCAGAATGTGCATACGATGGATGAACTGAAGATGACGGGGAACTGTCTGAAGGGCAGTCGTGGGCTGCTGAGCTTTGACGCGGCATTTGAGGAGACAGAATGGGGCAAGTTGACGAAGGAGGTGTTCACTCAGGTGTGTGTCTTTTCCTGAAATTTTGCGCGCTTAGCATGCGACTGCTTCTGGTCTTTTTCTCGGTCAATTTATCACCCTTTTACGCGAGTCCGGGGTAGTTCTTGAACGACTGACGCTAATGAAGTGTTTATTTGATGAATTAGATATTCGGCGTGCCCTCGACAGCCAGGCGAGCGAAGCCGTTTATTGACCACATATTGACGTTCTCGATTGTGGACTCGAAGATCTGGTTCCGCAATTTCCAGGTGAGTGCAACAAAGCGCGACGCCCAGGACCCCGTCTGACGGATTGACGTATTCTTTTGTGTGCACAGATCTTGGAAAAGGATCCGCTGCAGCCAAATGGGCCACCCCAGACGACGCTTGTGGAAATCGGGCCGCGATTCGTGATGACGCCGATCCGCATTTTCGAGGGGGCATTTGGCGGTGCGACTGTGTTCTCGAACCCTGGTGAGCGACAATAGTATTGATGGTTCATTGTGCTGGTGTCTGACGCGCGGACCAGAATTTATTTCTCCGGCTGCGATGCGGCAGGCGTTCAAACGCGAGAAGGGCGGGCGATACAACGAGCGGAAGGACGCCGAGGAGGAAATGAAGCGACGGAAGGAGACGCGTTGGCTGGAGGAGAACGAGCTGAGTGTTGCAAAGGTATTCGGGTAGCTGCTTAGACCTGTTTCTACGGAGATGCACGGAAAAGAACAATGCGGCCTTTGTTCTGCACGCGATGACGTAACGACAAACGAGCTGCCTTGCTTGAGCAGGCCATTAGCCATTTTTGTCACAACGCCTGTCTCAACTGGCTATGCCCACAATAAATACGGGATCAGAGACACACGCCTTGTCCACTCTCCCCCCATGTCCGTCGCCCTCGCCGTCGTCCCCATCGACTCCCGCCTCACCATCTACGGCGACAAGGACCCAGCGTACGCTCCCCGTCTTTGTTCGTCGCACCTCGCTGATCGTCCTTGTTATCAGGTCCGCCTACTCGTTATCCGGCCATGTGTCGATAGCCCTCACGTCGCCGTACTCGCTCTTCGAGGCCCGCCGCCCCGCGCGGCTCTTGCTCGAATCTATCCTCCTCACCTTCGAGGGCCAATCCGAGATCTTCACCCCCAGTACAGGCTACTCCTCCATCCGCCTCTGCGAGCTCACTCGCGAGCTCGTCAGTGGCGAGCCCATCGAGCTATCGAACGAAGGCCACGAGGACTCCGCCGAGCCTTGTGCGTGATATTCTCTTTTGATCTCTGACCCACAACTGACATATCGTGTGCAGGTGTGTGGAATGTCGTCTTTAATATCCCAGTACCCGGTTGGCTGCCGGAGACGACCACCATGGGCATCGAAGAGATCGGCACCCGCTATGCTTTATACGCCACAGCGCGATTTATTAACGTCGAAGAAGATCAGCCAAGTTCGTGGGGTTTTGCGGCACTCTGCGCGCCATTCCGATCGCGGTACAAGGTGGTCGAGGCGAAGAAGGACATCCACATCCGCCGCTACATCGCAGCGCCTGAGCTAGAGGCGCCGCCGCCGTCTTACTTGAACTATCTCGTCAACTCGTCGGCTTCATCATCTAAGACCGACGTCGGCAAGGGTAGAATTCCGTCCGATGTCCTCTCCAAGATCCAAGTGCTCGCTTCAGTTCCCCAGCATGTCAACATCGAGGACTGCGAAATCCCGATCACACTGAGAATGCGGACCAAGGACTTGCCCCCAGAGGACTGCAAGAAACTTCAAGTGACCCACATCTCTATTGACCTTCTCCAAGAAGAAAAGTGCAGGTAAGGAGGACATACGCTTATGCTGTGTTTAATTATTCTAACAATATGTCGTTATAGATACCGTCCATCCGCCGCTTACCTCTCGCGCTATCCTCTACCCTCGAAGCGACGCCAGCCTCCCAATTATCCGCTACGCGAACCACATCCCGTTAGCTCCATCTACGACGTAGGCCTCTTCGTCCCACCCAAATTTTCCGAGTGCATCTGTCGCACATTCTCGCTTATGCCTGCGAACGAGCGCGGGAAGTACAAGCTCCCAGACGACAACTACCCTTTCGCCAACGACGCGGAGAATGGCCCCTCTGGGTCCTGGTATACGATCGACACAACAGTCCCGTTCGTGCAGCAGAGCCCAGCGCGGGCAGATCGCGAATGCATCGAGTGGGCGGGTATGCCCGACCTCCGGCCCAGCTTAACCAGCCCGCTCTTCACGGTTTCGCATGAGGTGACCATCGCGCTTACATGCACGTACGATTTGGAGGGCGGGAATGTGGCTAAGGAGAACCTGAGCTTCAGGATACCGCTCTCGTTTGCACGAGTCGCGCCGAAGCTTGATCCTGTCGGCCTTCGAGCGCTTCTCTTCCAAGGCGTGATTACGGGCACTTCCAGTTCTCTTCAGACCTCGCAGCTTCCGAACGTCAAGGAGCCTTCGTCGTTTACGCTACCTGCGTATTCGCAATTGTACGACTCCAGTGGTGAGCGTAAGGTCGACCATTCGATGCCGCTGCCACTGTACACACCCCGTTCGGCCTCACCTTCTGGCTCGACCCCTTCTTCCTCCGATGCCTCCTCCACGTTATCCTCACCTTCTATTGTCGATCCCGCGCTTTCCGTGGCGATTGACTCTTCAACTAATCATTATGACGACCACGATAGCGAAGATGCGCCTATTCAGCATAAGCATGCTGTGCGTCCCACCCGACAACTCGTATTTGACAGCGAGGACGATTCCATGGTTGACGAAGGTTCAGATTCTGTGCCGACGTCGCCTGTGGATTCATGATGCGCATTACGACTGCTTGACGATTTTATGACTCTGGATTTTTCCTCCCTCCTCTCCCATTCGTCTTCGCCTGACTTAATCTTGGATGGTAATTCGTTCAATGGTACTGGGACAGTACTCTCAACCTCTTTTGCATTCTCCCACCTCACTCTTTCACACATCATATTTTTTCTGCAGTCCATTTTGCCTGGGTCTCGGTTTCGATACACACATCATCATATGTAGCTACCATCCCAACTAGTCCTTGCTGCTTCCTTCCATTCCTGTAACACTACCCTGGCATCACTTCCTCTCTCTTGTGTACTTTACCCTGCCACTGTCCCTCATTGCTTCTATTGATTTTTTTGGTCAGGTCTTTCAGGACGCCCTATCTAGTACTCGTTGGATTCTTTGCCCATAGTAGATAGCCCTTTATTCAATAATGATAAAAGTGCATATTCAGAACAAAGCATACAACAAAGGATGAGGAAGCTGACTTGATGGCCGCCATTGCAGAGAGGAAGATGTGCATGAACATGAAAGGGAGGCACAACGCGACATCCAAAAGGGGAAGGTAGAGATCAACAAACGCGCAAGCGTCATTCACGCGCCACGCGTTGCGCTTCGTCACGCCAGTTTTGTCACTCTTCGACGAACCACCTCCACGCTCAACGCCTGCGTACGCCATGTCCGACTCTGACGACTTCGGTGCGTTAAATTTAATATTTCTTTTTCCAATTTAACATGTTGATGTTCTTGAACTCCCACCTTGTGTTGAACATACAGGCGGCCTTGGTGCAACAACACCGAATATCTCACGCAAGCTCCCACCGAGCAATGCGGCTGCTACTGCTGGTCCATCTCGCGCAGGCGGCGCGTCAAACCGCAAGAAGGCGCCCCCAAGCGTCATTGCGATCTCGAATACATCGGACGACGACGAAGTGGTGAAACCTAAGCGCCGAACGGGAAAACGGCAGCGTAAAGACGAAGAGGAAGCGCAGGAAGAGGAAGCGCCTGGTCATGAGGACGATATAGCGGAAGTAGGTGGTGACGACGAGGATGACGAGGTACGGGAGATCGAACGGCCGACGACAAAGACAAGCAAAGGGGCGGCGACGAAGGCGCGTGGGGGTTCGAAGAAGCCGACTATGGTGAACGGGAAATCTAACGTGCAGACGGCTGCTGCTGCTACAACAGCGGCCAAAGGCAAAGGAAAGGCGAAGCCGACGACAAAGGCAGCTGCGAAGGCGTCTTCATCGAGACAAAAGCAGGCAGAACCGGAGGAGATAGAAGTGGACCCGATCGAGGTGCTGGATGACGACGAGATGGACGTGGAGGAGCCGCCGGTAGGGCTAGCGCGTGCAATCAACAACGCGGCGGGGTGGTCGAAGAAGAGCAATGGGAAGGCTCCGGCGAAGCAGCGGGGCGACGCGGCGTTAGAAGAGCGCTTGCAACAGGTGTGTGTCGCTTTCAATTCTGTTTTTCTTTCGACGGAAATAACTTTGCAAAAAAAACTAATCTCAATGTCAACGCTCCCCTGTTTTAATAGGCTCATCGTCATATTGAAGATCTCACGCGACAGTTGGAGGAGTTGAACCAAGTGCGGAGGACAGAAGCAGAACAGCTGCTAGAAAGGATGGAGGTGCAGTACCAGGCCCAACTGCAAGGTTTGTCATGTCATTCCCCGCGTTTCTGTCTATTGGTTGAAAGAATCCATGAATTTCTCTCCAGCGAAAGAGAGCCTCATTCAAGAACTCACAACGCAACTACAAAAAGAGCACCCCCTGTTACGGGCGGGCAAGGGAGCTTTTGAAATACTAACACGAGAGGAAGCGAACAAAGAGATGGAGGGCCTGCAGAAGCAGGTGAAAGCGTACAAGGAGGCCGTGCGGGAGCGAGACTACCGACTGCAGAGTATGGAAGAGGAAAAGGAAACCCTCAAACAGGCCCGTGAGTGGTGACCATATTTCTTCCCTTGTTGTCGGCCCTGATTGGGTTCCTTATTTGCAGAGAACGATCTACGGGTAGAACTTCAACTTGAGGTTGAAAGGGCTAACGCGCTGGTAGCCAAGGCGCAACAACGGCCACCTCCGTCAGCTGCGAGACCGCGGGCTGGTGGCATCCTCCCTTCCTCTGAGGATCCCAAGATTGTCGAAGTCATCAGGTTCTATGAGGACCTCACGAATCTCCTCGTTCCAAATATGAAATTGCAGCAAGGCAAACATCTGGGCCTGGACGAATGGGGTCTGAATTGCTTGTACACCCATCGAGACGTCTCGAATAAAGACATCCCAACGAAGAGTACGCTGCTCGCTCTTTGCTTTGCACTCTGAGGTTTATCGACGATTTGCATGCAGGTCTAAACTTCACGTTGCGGCTATGCCATGACATTCGATCTGGCGAAAGCGAACCCATCACGAGCAAAGACCAATTGGTGGAATCCGTGCATTACACCCCACACGAGCTTGAAAAAGAAACTGAGGAGTTCCGAGAGGCCTTGAAATTCCTCAAGGATACCTTCACATTCGAGCGCGATCAGCTTTCTCTCTTCTTACGGACATTGCACGATTATATGAGTGGCGAAGGTGGCGACGGTGATGGTGACGAGGAAGACGACGACGTGCAAGTTATAGGATAATGGTAAATACTGACTTTTAATCTACTGATACAGTGTAGCTTTTTGACCTCTTGACTTCCCTTTCCTCCCTTCTTGTTTCTGTAGGAGCTTTCTTGATCTATGGCTCAGGGCTCGCCTTCCATCCGAGTTTGATCCAAATTCGCAGCGAGTTCTGGTCGTTGTTGTGAATGGCATCTTTAGCGAGGGCGTCGGCGAAGTGCTGGTCGGAGCCTCCGAGGGTTGCACCCGCTTGCACCAAGACCTCAACAACAGCGTCATGCCCTTGCCTCGCAGCCTTAAGATCAATAAGCGACAAATTCTGAATCGGCAGGATGCTCCAACATACCAGGTAGAGCGCCGTGTGTCCCAGATTGTCTCTGAGATGCACAAGGGCACCAGAACGAAGTAGCAACTCGACAGAGCGAGTATGTCCATTCAAGGCGGCGACGTGTAGAGGAGACCTTCCAGAACCAGCGTCGATGCAATTGACGATCCCACCCGGGATCTTGCCCAGCGTCAACGTCTCTGAGACATCTTCTGACTCGACGGGCTTAAGGCAGTAGCTCAGACCTTCTAGATCATCTTTCGCCGCTGCAAGATGGATGAGGAAGGGGAATAATACCGCCTCTGTCGTAGACGCCTCTGCTGCCGTCCATGACCACGGTGCCGCAGCGTCGCGCGCGGTCGAGTCGACTGTGTCCGTCGTGATGCTGATCTGTGGAACAGAAGTCTGAGGACGTGCGAGCTTCACGAACTGTGAGAGCAGCTGCTGGATGTGGTCGATGTTTTGATCGATGGTCGGGTTTTGGACGGCCGCCCCCGTTGCGCGGGTCAGTTCGCCACGAAGAGGTATTCCAATTAACTCTCGAACTTCCTTGGTTGAGAGCTCCTCCTTGGATAGGAGATAGCCCAATTTTGAGAGTGCACACTGGGTTTGGGCATTAGTTTCGGTTGGTTGAAGGAGTTTGAGCTAGACGTACCTCGGGCGTCATGTCACTTCCAGGAACCACGCCAGATTGCAGCAGCGTTCGTCCAGTCTCGTACGCGTCCGAAACGGTCCCTTTCGAGCATTGAGTTATGGCGACGATAACGACTCCGCGACCGCAAGCTTCTTTGAGAGCCTCGCGGACATCCGGGCGCTGTGGCGCATTTCCCGCGCCAAAGGTCTCCAGAACGACACCGCGAACTGGCGGCCCGCAAAATGCTCTAATTGTTGCTCCAGAGATGCCAGGGAAGAGTCGTAAAGTGGCTTCAAGCACCAATCAGAGAGCATTCATCGGTGGGATTTGCTGAAATGCATACCAACGTGAGGACTCATATCTATCAAGCAGTCAGGATGAGGTCAGGCGTTGAGCTAAAGACGAACTAACGTTTATGAGCTTTGAATTTCCTGAGACCAGTTTGACGAATAACATCGTTCCAGTTAACGACAATGTCGATTCCGACTAAACGATATGTTTTCAGCTGGCTGTGTAGATCCCACAGACCTTTGACCTACCATTTACCAGAGGGGGGAAGTTGGGGCTGTTGAAGGCAGAGAGATCG
The DNA here is from genome assembly GCA_902728275.1 of Cyclocybe aegerita. Classification (NCBI taxonomy): domain Eukaryota; kingdom Fungi; phylum Basidiomycota; class Agaricomycetes; order Agaricales; family Hemipholiotaceae; genus Cyclocybe; species Cyclocybe aegerita. Next base: position 153,727 of record CACVBS010000112.1, on the reverse strand, counting down.
TAAGACGACACTTTCGTCACCCTATTTCCTCTAAATAACGTGTGATTGAAGTATAAGCAGCACTCTGAGTAAAAATTAGCCAGGTCATCGCCGCACGTCAAGAAACGTGTCACCTGGGATAATGTAATGACCAGCGATTGTCAAAGCTCCCATCAGGTTGTCCACTGCATCATTTCTGAGCTGTGATAGCGGAATTTGGGCACCGGTCAATATCTCCGAGCAGGGTGAATTCAATAGGGTCGAAATTTCACAACGGAAACTACACACCACCGTCTTTCCTAGGTCTTCTAGCAGGAATCCCAAGGCGCTTGCAGTGTAAGCCATCGTGTCGGTTCCATGCAAGATGACAAAGGCGTCGAAGTTGGCATAATTCAGCTCGATTTCCGTTGCGATACGTATCCAGTCTGGATATGGACCATCAAATTCCGTCCCACACGCGAGAGCTTCCAAGCATACCGTCAATGTCCATATTACTGCTATCCAGGAGAGGGTTCCACTACAATCTTGAGATATAAATGCCTCTGAAAAACTGGCAAGTCAATCGAACTCACTTCCAAAATGGCATAGCGGATGGACTTGTTAGAAGTGCCGCCAGGGACTCTGCTACAAGGCGTAACGAGAGTCGGCAGATGAGCTTCATAGACGTTTTCCGAGACGCGTGTACATCTTGGTTGATTCCTCAGGTGTAAGGGATTGATGGGAGACGTGTTGAGGGAAGAGGTATGACCGATTGGCCGAGAAGACCTCACGAGCAGGGTTCTCACTGAATGGTCTGCCGTAGGAGTGAGTGGTTCGCCAATAGGGCTTGACCTGCCACTCCACTCTCTGAAACCTTGCACGGATCCGGCGTTCGAGAACAGCGAGTCCTGCAGTGGATCGTGGAAGCGGTTCTGGCTCCGAAGGGTCTCAGTGAGAAAGTATGGCTCCGGTACGTAACCGTGCTGTCCAACAAGCATTCCGATTGTCCCGCCTGCGATTTCATTTTTTCTAACGTTAGCGCTCGTGCTCGGCTCGCTTCCTCGTTGATTAACGCACCTGTGTAGACGACGAGAACTTTGGCCTCGTCCACTGGCCTAGCAGACTCCATGGCGCGTTTTTCACCTTTTTGGTCGTAATCGGCGCTGGAGAGTGGGTGCTTGAGCTGCAAAACGCGGTAGACGATGCAAAATCTGGGGAGAGGGGTATTTATTTCGGGAGCTAAGTTTGATCGGATCGTGTTCGCCGTTCGGCCATAGATCCTCCATCACGTGTGCCAGCGGCTAGATGTCAATAATTTACATTGGTATATTTAGCATCGAGTCAGCGTCAGCTCGTTCGCTTCATCCACCACCATCTCTGCCAGCATGGAGGCCATCCCGAAGGTTTTTGAAGCGAAAGCGGCAGAGGTATGTCGTTGAAGTCGTCTTTGAAACGCGATTCTGATTCTGCTGAAGGGCACACCCGCTCTTGTGACCTTTGTCACTGCTGGTTATCCTCGCAAAGAGGACACTGTCCCCATCCTGCTGGCAATGGAGGCCGGTGGTGCTGACATCATCGAACTTGGAGTACCGTTCTCCGATCCCATTGCAGATGGACCTGTCATCCAGGAGACGAACACGGTATGTCTCATCCATCTCGACCGAATGCTTATAATCCCTTGTTTAGGTCGCTCTGAAAAACGACATCGACTACATCACAGTACTCGGACAACTTAGAGAAGCTAGAAGCAAAGGGCTGAAGGCCCCTGTTCTACTCATGGGTTATTACAACCCTCTATTGGCGTACGGAGAAGACAGGGCTATCCAAGACGCCGTCGAAGCCGGTGCCAACGGATTCATTATGGTCGATCTCCCTCCAGAGGAAGCGACTACATTCCGCGAGAAGTGCAGGAAGTCAAAGTACGTCCTGACGTCGTCATTTTTGAGTTTTTATCTTATTCTCTTCAGTCTTTCCTATGTCCCCCTCATTGCCCCCTCCACAACACTCAACCGTATCAAGTTCCTGGCATCAATCGCCGACACCTTCATCTATGTGGTCTCCAAAGTACGTGGCTTGGAGCACTCCAGGATTCTTGGTCATGACATGAGCAGATGGGTACGACAGGCTCGTCAGAGAAGGTCGCTATGAACCAAGCTCTGCCCGACATCATCGCGAGAGTTCGCGAATATGCCACTGTCCCTCTCGCCGTTGGGTTTGGCGTTGCCAATCGCACACAATTCGATGTTGTTGCAGATGCTGGTGCCGACGGTGTGGTCATTGGCAGCCGACTGGTCTCCGTGATTAAAAATGCGCCTGAAGGAGAGGTTGCAAACCATGTCGAGACCTACTGTCGAGAGATCAGTCAGAAGGGTCAACCACCTCGTGTCCGGTCGCCACCGGCACCCAGACAACCTACTCCAGCACTTAACGGGAACAAACAGGAACCTCCTGCGAACCCAGCCAGTGAAATCGTACTCCCAGCACGATTTGGGCTTTATGGTGGACAGTACGTTCCAGAGGCTCTCGTCGATTGTCTTGCTGAGTTGGAAGAGGCGCACAAGTCTGCCATGGCCGATCCGGAATTTGCCAAAGAGCTGCAGAGCCATTTTGGCTACATGAATCGTCCTTCCCAAATTTACCTGGCCGAAAATCTGACCAGGCAAACCGGCGGTGCTAACATTTGGCTCAAACGGGAAGATCTGTAAGTTCAATCAAAACACCTGTTTTTTCTTCATTGAATATACTGGACAGGAATCACACTGGTTCGCACAAAATCAACAATGCTATCGGCCAGGTTTTCAATAATCTTAGTCTTAGTGCATCGAGCTTCCTTGCTGACTCCGTTGTTTTGCCAGATCCTTCTCGCGCGCCGCATTGGAAAAACTCGTATCATCGCAGAGACTGGCGCGGGCCAACATGGTGTTGCAACAGCGACCGTATGTGCCAAATTCGGCATGGAATGTGTCATCTACATGGGAGCAGAAGACGTCCGTCGACAAGCCTTGAATGTCTTCCGCATTGAGATGCTGGGCGGCAAGGTCATCCCAGTCTCATCTGGCTCTTGCACTCTGAAGGATGCCGTGAACGAAGCCATGCGCGATTGGGTCACGAACCTGGCAACTACTCACTATCTCGTTGGCTCCGCCATCGGTCCTCATCCTTTCCCGACGATCGTCCGTGACTTCCAGAAGGTCATCGGCGAGGAGATCAAAGCGCAACTACGGGCTGCTCGTGGAAAGCTCCCTGACGTTGTCGTTGCTTGCGTTGGTGGAGGAAGTAACGCAATCGGCACTTTCTATGACTTCATTCCCGATAAGAGTGTTCGCCTCGTAGGTGTGGAGGCCGGAGGAGAAGGTAAGCATTCTTTTTCTCCAATGAGCTATCTATTGAACTCTGCCTAGGCATTCATGGTGACCGCCACAGTGCCACGCTTTCCATGGGTCAACCAGGGGTACTCCATGGTGTCAGGACGTACATCCTCCAATCGAAGGCTGGTCAGATCATCGAGACGCACTCCATCAGCGCAGGTCTTGATTATCCTGGTGTTGGACCTGAACATGCCTGGTTGAAGGATTCTGGCCGTGCTGAGTACGTCGTAGCAACAGACGAAGAGGCCCTCCGCGGATTCAGGATGCTTACACAGAGCGAAGGCATCATCCCTGGTGAGTTGTCTCTGATTTTCTGACAATGAGCAATTATTGACTTAAAATTTCCAGCTTTGGAGTCATCACATGCTATCTGGGAGGCGGTGAAAATCGCGAAAACTCTTCCCAAGGACCAAGATCTTGTTGTTGTAAGCAGTATCATGATCACGCTTTGGACAACGATGATTGATGGCCCTCATAGTGCTTATCTGGACGAGGCGACAAAGACGTCGAGCAGATCTCTGAGTTGCTTCCGAAGTGGGCCGATATCCTCGACTGGCATGTATCTCCTCATGCGGTTGGTGCGCCTTCTAAGTAGACATTCACAAATTCACTTCGGCAATCTATTTGGGACCTTTACAATGTAAGTAGAGCATCAGAAAATTTAAGAGAAAAGTTCTCTCGGCATGTGTGAATCTATGAGTAAAATTCCGAATGTAGTGGATGGTAATTAGGTAGAGCTAAAAACATGCCACTGGGAATTGTGGGTGCTTGGATTGAAGAGGGAGCAACAACTGCCAAATCAGGATACCCTCGTTTACACGTGGGAACCGGAGAGCGCCGAGCTTGAAGTGCTGCAATCGGACCCAGATTGGGCTCCAATCATCCATGATAGCCACAAAGCCTACAACAATTGACTTCGAGCACTCGCACACCATCGCAGCTCTCGACCCGCCATCTGCGCTTTTGCCGTTTATTTCTACATCCGACTTGTGCTTCTCTACTCGTCATGGGGTCTGAACCGCGAAGTGCAGCGGCCCACCGGTCGGTTGATGTCCTTGCATCCAAGTTGAGACGGCGGTCAGTATTTGTTATGCTTGCAATTCAGATCGGCGACATTAAGACGCGATAATCATCAGGCAGATTGTTGGTTCGAGAGCTACAGCTCTGGAAACCTTGCTCGTGTTGCGACAAGTCATTGCTAAAGCACGTTTTGCAAATCTTGAGCAACTGGTGGAGATCATCCGTGGCGTGGGTCGGAGGCTTGTTGACGCTCAACCAAAAGGTGAGTAGTGCACCTCGGTCTCGACCTTTTCCAGAGGTATTCATGATTGTGCAGAGCACTCTGTCGGAAATACCGTTCGAAAGGTCCTCCACCATATTCGAGAAGAACACCATGCAGCCACCCAAGGGACAAACGTCGCCGCAAAGCCCACATCTTTCTCGATATCCAAGTTCGTACTGCAGGGCCAGCCACGAAAACACGCTGCACCTCAGAAGTCTTCCGAGAGCAAAGGCACGCTACGGGAGAACGATCCCGATGACCCCGATTCGTTTGCTCGGGGCTTGAAGCCAGTTCTTATGGAGGCCATTCAGGACGTCCTTGATGAACTCGAAACGGTATATGACAACATCTCGAAAAATGCAAAGGATCATATCCACTCAGAGTGAATCTTCATTCGACTCCCTTTTCTCTATCTGTGCGCTGACGAGTGCCAGTGAAATCATTCTGACACTCGGAATGTCAAAGACAGTCGAGGCCTTCCTCAAGTCGGCGGCGCATGCACGGAATTACTCCGTAATTGTAGCAGAGACAGCACCTTCGTGAGTGTTTTCTTTAGCAATGTCTCTTACTTTATTTTTATTCTTGAATTTAGATACGATGGACGCGAAATGGCTAAATCACTGTCAACAGCCGGAATCTCCACTTTCCTCGTTCCCGACTCTTCAATATTCTCCCTCATGTCTCGTGTCAACAAAGTCATCCTTGGAGCTCATGTCATCCTCGCGAACGGCGGCATGTTCGCCGTCAGCGGGTCGCTCATGGCTGCCACAGCAGCAAGAGAGCATAGCACACCCGTCGTTGTCTGTGCAGGTCAATTTAAACTGACGCCTTTGTGGAATCTCTATCACGAGTATGGTGCTCTTGATTTTGGAAATCCGACGGATGTGCTCGGGTTCGAGAATGGCGACCTCGTAGACAAGGTCGATGTTGTGAACCCTTATTATGACTACGTTCAACCTGAGCTGATTGTCGCGTATATAACAAACGAGTACGTCCTCCACATTCCTCACTGGCATTTTCTCCTGAGGGAACTCTTGCAGCGGCGACCACCCTCCATCATCAATTTACCGGTATGCTTACAAGAGCATTCTAGCTGTATCTACAGTGCTGACCGTCCTCTTAGGTTACTGAAAGAAACATACGATGACGAAGATAATGAGCTGTGAAATTCTAAAAAAAATGTATAGATGTACGGTGACAGAAAGAACATTGCTTGTAGATCTATTCTTCTGGGCACTATTATATTCTTGCGTAATGGCAAATTTAACCTGTAGCCACCACCTTGCATCAAGCTATCTTACTTGCTCAAGATATCGAAGAATGCTTCTTGAGGAACGTCCACGGTGCCCATTCGCTTCATCCTCCGCTTTCCTTCCTTCTGGTTTTCTAGGTGCTTCATCTTGCGTTCGTAATGACCGCCGTACAACCCAGCCGTAACATCAGCCCTCAATGCTTTCAGTGTCTCTCGAGCAATAACCCTCTTTCCAATGGCAGCTTGGATGGGAACTTCAAACAACTGGCGAGGAATGACCTTGTCTGTGGGAGGAAATGGATGAAGGTGATTTAGCGACCGAAGACAGAAGACCACTTACGAAGCTTCTTTACCCATTGTCGACCAACGGTTTCTTGGGCAGAACGATGGACGATCAGTGCCAGAGCGTCGACAGGCTTTCCGTTGAGTAGGAAGGTCATCTGTGCACCAGGATTAGTATTTTTCCGGCCGCGGTGAATCCAGACTACCTTAGCGAGATCGCTTTTTCGATAGCCAGCATCCTCATAACTCCGAGAACAATTAGCCCAACGAGAATGACAATACCAAAAGATGAGGACCTACTCAAAACTAGCGAAACCGGAACTCCTGCTCTTCAGCTGATCAAAGAAATCCGATACGATTTCGCTAAGGGGTACGATGCAGTTCAGCATGATCCTCGATGAACTGGTCGTTCCCGAATCTAGGTACCGATGATCCAGTTCGTCTGCCCGATGGGAGTAGCACAGCTCCATCATCTCTCCGAAATATTCTAGAAATAGATGCTCCTTCAAGAAAACCGAAAGAAAAGGAAGAGAAAACATGCTCACCTTCTGGAACGATGATCGACGCCTTTACCACGGGCTCTTGGACTTCTTTCACTCGAGCTCCAATATCGGCAACATCAGGGAAATCAGTAGGATTGCTGATAACAACTTCTCTATCCTTATATATTACTGCGTAGAAGTTTAGTTGAGACGCGTGGCCCGCCGGAAAATACTCCGACTTACTTTTATAAGGAACGGTAGGCGCGGTGATGATGACATTCGCATCATATTCGTCCTCGAGGCGCTGGCGGAAGACGTCCATGTGAAGGGTACCTAGAAAGCCGAGCCGGCAACCTTGACCGAGCGCTGTTGAGGACTCTCTTTGCACAGTAACACTTCTATCGGTCAAGGTAAGCTTCAAAGGTACGATCAGATTTTCGAAGGAGCGAGGGACAAAGGGTTCGCGTACTCGGTTAATCGATTCTTCGAGCTTTGGAAAATCAGCATTTTCCAGAGGATAGACGCCAGCAAACACCTGTAGTCGAGAGGGTCAGAACTGAGATGCCAGCGCAGGTTCCGAGAAGGGCACGAACCATAGCCTTCGCGGGTTGGAAGCCAGCCATGGGCTCCACCGCTTCGCCCACGCGATGAAGCGTATCACCAATGTGGGCTATCTTGTTCATGAGCGTAGATTCACGTGAAAAAAAGACAGTTACCTTCGGAGGACTGCTTCATGTTGCAAGCGATATAACCGACTTGACCGGGGTTGAGACTTTTCGTTGGTGCTTCCTCTGGATGCATAACACCCAACTCGAGGATCTCGTATTTCTTGCGAGTGTGACATGAAGCAATTTTATCACCTGGAGAGCGCAGTGAACAAAGAAATGACTTCCTCCTACCCAAATGAAACCGTACCTTTACGAAGCACACCATCCTGAAGACTGACCAAGGATATAACTCCTCGATATTTGTCGTAACTTAGGAATCAAACAATTAAATGTTTAATCGCAATTCTAACATATGATCGAGAAGGTAACGCTCACAACGAATCGAAAAGGAAAGCTTTTAATGGCGCTTCAGCTCGGGCTACTGGCGGGGGTACCCGTCGTAAAATTGCTTCTAACACAGCTTCGACACCTTTTCCAGTTTTTGCAGATATTGACAGGATTTCGGACGGGTCAATGCCAAATGTAGCCTGCATTTGGGCTGCAATTCGCTCTGGTTGTGCAGCAGGCAAATCTATCTGTAGCGTCCAAGGTCAGCCTCAACAAAGACAGCGCATAATCCATCGTATACTTTGTTCATGACAGGGATAATCTTTAGACCTCGTTCCCGAGCATTATGGAACACGGATATCGACTGAGCCTGGACACCTTGACTTGCATCGACCTGCGCTACATTAACCTTGGTAATAGATGAAACGGAACGTACAAACCAAAAGCAACGCTCCCTGGCAAGCGGCTAGCGACCTTGAAACTTCCCAAGCAAAATCGACATGCCCCTAGGAGACTTTCAGACCCTGAAGGGTAGTGTTGGTGGCCGAATAGCTCACAGGTGTGTCAATAAGGTTCAGGAGATATTCCTTTCCCTGAAAATTGTGAACCATACTAGATTCTGCGTTTTAGCATGCGGGCAAGTCGGATATTACAAGAGAGGTTGCACCTGGCCGTTTGCGCCTTGACTACATGAAAGATAGGCGGTGAGCGATACGGCTGAAAAAAGAAATAGCTCACCGGTAATTCCACGTTCCCGTTCCACCTTCAACTTGTCAAGGACCTGCTCATTCTTCCCAGAAGTCTTTTTCTGGATTGTGCCTGTCAACTTGCGAGGAGTTGAGCTACATGTTGGTTTCCATTTTCACAAAAGTGAGATACCTCTAGTAATCTGGTAACAGTTAGACTGTACGTCGCCAGCGGAAGAGAAGACTCACCGGTCGGCAAGAGTCGACTTGCCATGGTCTTCCGGGACGGTATGTTAGCGGGCTGTGAGCGTGGAGTGGATGTCAAAATCACCAATGTGTGCAATAATTGAGAAGTTCCTAATAGAAAATGAGACGCCTCCGCAACGAAGGACACTGTAACGTACCGTATCACGTCGCACGGATAGTCCTCCATTGCCAATGCCCGTTTCGCCGCCTTTGTGGGTGACGAGGTGCTGGAGCATCTTGTTGAGTGGGCTGTCCGGCTCAACGATCGTTCAAGAGCTCGTAGACATGCATTTTGCCACAGCGACAGCATAGGGTGAGGGTGGACGCGTCGATGACCGCGTCCTCGAGTTCGTACGCGATGATGACGGTCCTTCTAAAAAGTTTGGATCGTCGCTTAGTCAGGAATATCTTGGAGTAATGCCAAGGTGTTGCCAAGAGCAGCAACTTCAAGTTGACTGTCATCTTCCTCGACAAACATGTCTCTCGCGGAAGCTTCAGAGGCCCGAAAAGCCCGTCTCCTTGCTCTTAGAAAGCGCAAGCATGGAGAGGTCGTCGACGAGAATGGGTGCGTATCCCCGAGCTCGCCAACCCCGCGTTCGTTGCACTCACTTCCGTTCACCCAGCGTTCCCGAACCGCTCATTAAGACTCGAAATTTCGACCCGGAATCTCGGACCCTAAAAAAGCACACTCAGGATGATGTTGTTATGCAGGACACCGTCGAAAACCAGGTTGCAGGCCTTGCCGAGCAGATCATCGCTGACGATGAGAAACGTCGTGCGCAGGAATTGGTACGTATTTCCAATGAACTCTCGTTACCCGGTCTTCCCGCTTACTCCAAGGGAACAGGACGTGTTCAATATCCAACCAAAGCGCCCAAACTGGGATCTCAAGCGGGAGATGGACAAAAAGCTAGCAAAACTGGAAAGACGGACGCAGGAAGCCATCCATACTCTCATCCGTGAGCACCGCTTTGCTTCTAGGAGACAGTCGTACTGACCGATTATCGCCTTTGTTTCACTAGGACAACGACTTGCGGCCCAGAAGGGCGACTCAGATGACCTCGTAGGCGCCATGAAGGCCCAGGAACGCCAAACCGCCTCGGACACGTTGTCCGACGAGGAGGACTAAGCCTAATTTATTGCGACGAGATTATCCAGTGCGCTCGCGTTGTATTCTGTATCCATCCATATATCTATATTTCACCGTTCACTGGCTAAAAGGAACCTTTCCAGGCGATATCTCGTGCACCGATCGTTCATCCCTTCGTCCATCAGATATAGAATTTTCCTTGAGCTGTGAATCGAACTCAGGAGAGGTTTTGAGGGGGCTTCATCGTCCGGTTCTCGGTCACCGGAACACACGTATCAGTGCCTTTCGTGGGTGGCAATTTCTGCCTGTAGAAGTCCATATTGCCGGGAGCACCCCACAAGAGCGTGTCGTCCATCTAAATACTTGGTTATGGCGTATCATTTCATGCTCAAAAAACCATCTACCCGGCCACCGAGCTCTCTAAGCGGTGGAGTAGCTTGGATGAGACCTTTTTGTCTTTTATCCCCAATTGACTCTGTACTCGCTACGGACAATTGGATGCATCCTTCTATTCTCAGTGAAGTAGAGAACGTTCTCTTCTTTTACCAGCGTCCTCGACCCGGGATTCCACGCTGTCTCTTGAGCGGGGTACGGCAATATGAGGTGTTGGAGTCACCGCGGTGGTCAGAGCCCAAGAGATGGTACTTGTGTCAAGACAAACCTATCATGGGAGGTCTCAGGCTCATGTTCGGGATCTGGCCTGGTGCTTATAGGGACCCACGTCCGCGTATTAATACAGTAAAGCAGAAACAGATATGAAACGCGCTTACATTTACTTCTCGTACACAACCGGTCCATGACGGAGCTACATAAAAAATAGGAAAACATTTCACACCCTTTCGCCCGATGTTTGATAACAGTCCAAATGTCCATGTTTGTCCAATCGCGCGATTAATCCTCCCTTCACCAACTGGGCCGTATTATCTCACATGTCGCGAGTTCAGCATCTGGATTAGCCGCTGATCTTCGGGAAGGCGCGTAACGTGCGGTCGGGCAGGCATGGGCCCTGGGTGATTAGGTCCGACGGTGGACTGTATCGAGGATAAGGAGGGCAACACGGTGTGAGGTGCGCTGTCGTCTGGCGAACGACTCCCGCCAGAGAGCTCGTCGTCATCGCGGTTGGTGCGTGTCTTGCCACTACGGTATATTCCGGATGGAACGATTATTTTGCGCAACACAGGATCTTGCTCCAGCGTAGGCAGGTGAGGAAGGTCGGCGTAGGTGAAGTAGGCAGTCAGGTGCCATTTTTGCGGTTTGGCGTATGGGTTCGCAACCACCCAGGCGGAATAGGCCTGCTTGACTAGGCCAGAATGGTGGTGTGCGGTTCGGTCCGTATGTGAAACAGCAGAAGACGATGGGCCAGGTCGGGCAACTCCGTCAACAAAACGGTATGCAGGCGCCCTTCCGATAAAATTAGCTTTCGGTCACAGTAGACAAGTTATTCGTACCGATTGGCCTCACTCGCTGCGTGAGCAGCGTCATATGGCATTTTCTCGTCATAGAAGAGATACGGCTGTCCACGAACGTCAGAAGAACGACGGAGCCATCATCGATAACAAATAAATCACCTCTCTCATACGAGATTGACCCCAAACACGGCCATCTGGAAGAAATATGCTGTTAAATTACGAAATTGAAGAGGAGCGTGTCTTTCATACCGGTCCAGCGCTTCAGACCAGCGTCGTCCTCTGTCTCGAACCAAACAAAGATGGCTCCAGAGCGAACGAGGGTGGCGCGCTCCATTTCGTTGAGACGTCGGACAATAGGCATAAGAAAGCCCTGTCGAACGGCCTCGAAGATGGCGTGTGCGTCGTGTGCATCTCTGAGGTGAAGACGGGGATGTGTTGCTTGCTGCATACTCGGGATGACTGGACTGAATGAGTACGACGATGCGAGACCGAGAGGCTGCCTTTATAGAGCTGGAGGTAGTAACCCACAGTCGTTCGTGAGAGAGAGAAAGAAAAGACGCAAAAAAGCCGAGAGGACCACGACCATAGTAGGACGAACCAAAATGAGGTTATCTGCGATAGCCATGGATAGAGGTACCAAGACATAGATTTGGTACGGGCATTCCTGTGAAGGCGTCGGAGGAAAATTGAAGACACGTGGAAGTGGTTGTGCCCGGCGGCTGGGTGGGAGATAGGTGATCCAGAATCTTTAGACCTCCTCAAGGGATGTTTTGTCCCGAAAGGGAGCCGAGGTTAATGCAGGACGGTGTCGAGAAGCGCGCATAAAATACCAAAGTAAGCGTCTTATGACTCAGTATATCAAATGGATGGAGCCGTCCGTTGATTCGGGGATGGAGCGCACGGAGCGCTTGTTCCCCACGCGACACTATGGACAGGAGCGTGGCAAGAACCCACAGACAAGCGAGAGCGGGTCTTCGAGTTGAGAGAGATTATCTCAGATAGGTGCTGCCATTCCAAGACGCGTTTCTGCGGCTGCGCGCCGCGCTTAGCCCTTGTGGACCGAGCGCATGACAGGCGACAAGAGAAGGCACTGGCTGTAGATTTAAAGCCGACGAAGAGATGGCGAGAAGAAGAACTTCCGAGTGTTCGGGACGAGGTCGAGCTGGCTGCAGGAGGAAAGGAGGTGAATTGATCAGGTTTCCCGATTGGGAAATTAGCCGGCAAGCCGTTTGTCCGGCCCGGCGGTTGATGGCCGACCTGTCCGTCGTCCGTTGGCACGACTCACGGTCCACAGCACCGCGCACGACCCTTCCAGAGTATCCTTCCGACCACCACCATGGACGCCGCCGACCAGGACCCTCCCCACCGTCGCCTGCCAACACTCGTCCAGCTCTGCCAACGGGGTGCGTTGCAATTCCTCGTTGCTCTCATCTCTATCCAACCGCCCTGTGTATCTAGCGGCAGTGGCGAATATCGATGGTCAGCTACCCGCACATCCACAGAATGCTCTCTCATGTCCGTATCTAGCCATCTACAGCCTAGGGGATACTCTGGCCTACCCGCTTGTCAAGCCCGTTTTGGAGGAATGTTCACCTGAGCAGCTCGTCCGCTTTGAACAACTGTCCCCAGTGAGTCCGTCCAAGCTCCTGCCACACTCGTCGGAGCTAAGACTCTGTGCCAGCATCTCAGGAAAGACACTCCAGGTTCGAGATTGCTTCCTGCCACTGTCGGAATAATTTCTTGACACTCCGTTCTCACCTCAGAAATATGGAAGGACTTGTGTTTCCGAAAATATCGTTTAACGGCTGTAGAGCGATACTCATCTGATGACGACCCACAGGAACCAGACTCATGGAAATCTAGATATTTTGTGCGTCTAGTTATTCCTCCGCTATCATAATCTTGCGTTGACTTGTCTATTCTAAGACATTACAGGACGCGGAAGCTAAACGCATCGAGGAAGTGGGATCTAGAATCCGCTCGCAGAGGCGCGAAGCAGATGAGCGAAAGAAGGAAAAGGAAGTCAAATACACAGATCGTGTTCCTCCGCTCAAACGTCCGAGAATGGGTGCATGTAAGCGTTTCTACTGTATTGTCTCCGGATATCGGTCAGCTTCGGGAAACTCACGATGGTTATTCTGCTCAGGGAACACAACCATACAACCAAAGAGTTTATTCCAGAAAACTAGATCAGAGGCCTCGAAGGTCCAACGGGCGTTGAATGCCCGTGTACTTCCTCCTATGCCTTCGACAAGGGGCTATCGAGTTCAGTCTCTCACGCCCAGCCCAGCTCTACCTTCAGCTCCTCCTTCGAGCACGAGTCGCGTCACCGTACATACTGTCATCCATCGGCGTTCCGCTGCAGGACCTTCGTCACACACCTCGTCTAGCACCATCCGACCGAGCCCATTAGCTGTGTCGTCTAAGTCTTCGCCTCCGCCTCCGACCGAGCCCAAGTCGATCCCTCCTGCCCACCACACATTGCCGTCGACGGCCGCCGCGGTAGCAGTAACAGATCCTCCAGGCCCACGTGTCAACCCAAAGTCTTCTCCTGTGAAGAAAGATCCAATGGCATCCCTATTTGTGCCCAAACGGAAACTTAAAGCATATTCACAGCGTCCGGTATAAGATTATTACCATTCCCGATTTTGCTTGTCTTCATTGATCTAACCAACGAGAAATTACACATTGCCTCCACTTCCGCCTATCTCTTTATTCCACAATCACGTCGTACGTTGTAAATGTTCACCCGGATCGAGGAGAAGAAGTGCTCTTCTCCATTTCCTACTGTAGCAACTAGCTCACCGTGTAGAATTATCATAATTGCACGTTTCCCTGAGACCTTGAAATTGTACGTGAAGACCGACCGTAAGCACCAAGACCCGATAAAGTTGAAGACATGTTCGACGGGTCGATGACGGAAATAAGCCGCCCATCTTAAACGCCTATAATGTCTTTTCTTTCTCACAACTGCTCAGCAAAAAGTCTATTTTGGTTGTGGGCCGAGGACTTCCGCCGCTGGTTTATGTCCAAGACTCCTTGTCCACCTGGGGTCTCGGGACTGTCCACATGGAACGAGGCTAACTATTTGCAGGCTTGCTTTCTGCGGCCTCGGCGAGAGCGTGCGCCATGTCAGCATGCACGGTCGAATTTATCGTGAGCTTCTTCTGAACAGTAATAAATTCACGAGGGAGCCAATGAGGTATGCAACATTGTGGTATGCAAACGTGTAATAAATTTAGGGCTCCTTCAGTTCCAACTTTAGCCTTTTCAGCGGCGAAGCTGGGCCATAGGGGTACCTTCAGCTAGGAGGATGACTTCCTTTGTAGTCCCAAATCCAGCAGTTCAGGACGGTTATCTTATCAAATGAGGAGCAGAGCCGGTATAAATGCTGTCTATAACTGTAGAATGGAGTGTGGTGATGTAGTGGAGGGCCCACAGCAGGGCCGGACGTGTAACTATGCAAAATAGAAAACGATAGTGTCAATAGCAGGGCGTTGGGTCGTGTAGAGCGTCAAATGGTGGATGGTGAGTATTTGTGCGGTATGTTACAGAGAGCAGTGGGTAGAAGCCGTCGGAAGGGAGCACTGGTCGTGTTACAGCAGCGATGGTCGCGTGTTCGAGGGAGTTCGGGCAGATGACATGTCAGGTTGGTGTAGGATCCAGCACAACGGGTCTGGAAGGAAGGATGAAAGAAGGAAGGTCGAAAGACGGGTAATGGCCCCGTCTCGAGGGTTCAATGGAGTCGGCTTCAGACCCGTATGTGCCCCTACCACGTACTTGACTCAACGTCGCCACCCTCAGCTCGCTGCTTTATCTTTCCTTTGCCCTTCTCGACGAAGGATGACGACGAAGAATTCGTATGTTGTTCCGCTGGCAGTTCGGCGGCGTACAAATCCACCGGGGGTGCTTCCCATATTCTTATCGTCTGGTCGTCGGAGCAGGAGGCGAACATCCGCTCGTTCGTTGGATTCCATGCAACGGAATTGACGCTGCCCTCGCCATGGCCAGATAGACACTCTAGCAGCATTCCACTATCACGATGCCAGACATAAATCTTGCCGTCTAGAATTATTCAGCAGTTAAGCTCAAACCCTCAGGGGTGCAAAAAAGCAAGAAAATACACCTTCACTTCCACTGACGACGAAGTTGCCATCGACGCCGCCGAAACAACTTCGGATAACATGCCGACCTTGTTGCAGGTCAGTGTATGTGCGAACTACCCGTGAAGTCTCGAGGTCCCAGAGTTGAATTTCCTGTACAATTCAAGATATCTGGTGAGAATTGGCGAAGCAAGAAGACATCAGGCAATCTCACGTTAGGTGCATGATTGATGAGGGCGAATTGGGAATCCTGCGACGTTTGGACGCTCGTAAGGTCACCTTCCAGCCGGATGGATCTGCAAGAATCAACAAAGCAGTCAAAATTAGACTTGTCCTACGTTCGCACAGACAAACAAGGATCTCTTCAAGGCAACGGTCGCGAAAAAGGCGAAGAAGACGGACAGAAACTCTGACGTACGATTGTGTTTGCTTCGTGGCCAAATCGACGACAATCATCCTATGTGGTGACACTAGGGCATTCCCACCGGCATTCGACGAAGCCTCGCCGGCTTGTACTCTAGACTGGGGTGCGTCGGAGGCCGGAGGATAGCCTGCTGCATACTCCATGCCGATTGCAACTATATGTCTGGAGTCGGGTGTTATTGTGAGGCCTGTTATCCGAATGGCCATAAGACTCCAAGGATCCCGCACTCTGCCTTCTGAATCCTGTCATATGAGGGACCATATGAGCGGATGTATTCTTAACAAAAGCATAACAAGAGCTGTCGCTGCTGGTTCGGGAAAAAACGACGAGTAGAAGATGCGATACGTACCCAAATCGTGATCCTGCGGTCCATTCCGCACGAGATGAAGCCTGATCCATCTGGAAGCCATGAGAGTGCTGTCACGGTGTCTGTATGGTGGTTTTCAAGAGACCGAATACAAACGCCAGTCTGTACGATCTGCTGTGAGTAGTGTTCCATGAAGGACAGGCCTCGACAAAGACTCGCCTTGGTGTTCCACATCTTGATGGTCGATTCAGCACTTGTGAGAAGAACAGAGTCGTCTAATGACCATGCTAGGCAGCCGACAGGGTCTGTATGGTCGCGGAGAATTAGATGGGCGGACCAGTCCACCGGCGACGAGGAAGAATCAATTGATGACTTCGAAAACGCGTAAGTCCACGGTAAAAATGGCACAACGTACAAGTGAAACACGTACACCTCTTCGCCAGATGATCGCAGTCTTGTCTTTGCTTGCACTCGCAAGATAAGCCCCGTCATGGCTCCATTCAATGTTCCAAATTTCGTCCGTATGCACTTCCAAAATAGTGGTGGTAATCTTGGGAAAGTCTGACCTATCGCAGCGATGGTCAGAGTATAAGGAAAATGGAGCGCTCCGAAGTGGATTGTGGTAGATGCATCGCTGTCGCTGATATGCTCTTGCTTGATGGAGAAGAGCAGCAAACCGTCGTTGTGGTATCATCACAGCGGAGGGAATATAGTCTGTTAAAAGACGTTAAAATTTCACGTCCGAGTCTCGGTGGAAGGTTTAGAACTCACCGTGAAGGGTATCGAGTAACTGACGTCTTGATGAGCCTGAGGCACCGTCCCACCCCGCTCTCCTCCGTAGATCTTCTGGTTCTGAACACATGATTAAGCTGAGCAGCGTCAATTCAGTCGTTTAGGTAGAAATAAACTTCAAAGAGGGGTACAAACCTTGAGAGTGTATGTAGTTGATCCGAATCCACATTGAGAGGCGCCAGTTCGTTGCGCAACACTTGGAGAGCAGCCGTTGGCTTTCTGGACTCAACAAGCTCTAAATATTTCTGCCGGCTAATCAAGAATTTGGCATCCTGAGAAACGCGAGGAAGGAGAATGAGTGGGTGCGGCTTAATTCATGAGAGATTTCCGCTTCAACGTACCCATAGTGCCTCATCTTCCTCAGACATCAGCCGTTCCAACGCGGCCTCTGCCTTGGACCACATTCCGTCCAGTATGTATTGTCGGAACTGCGATACTTCTGGACTCTCCATGGTATATCCTGACTCGGCTTCCAGGGTCGCGGCAGACTCACTGATTAGGGGTTTTTGAGCATTGTAGCGGCGAAAAGCGGGAGAGATGTACACACATATATCCCACGTCGCGTAAACTCTGAATGACAAGACGCACAAACTCTTCCCGGTCGATATCCGAATCGTCGTAGAGGGTTGTACCCGGTAAGGTGACTTTGGCAATGGACTTGCCGTGTTTCTGGACGCCATTCCCCATCACAGCCCCCGTTCCATTGGTCACAGGCGTGCAGCCGTTCGTACGGCCATTTGTCACGACGGGGCCGTCGAATGAACCACTCGCAACGGATGAGGGACCTGCATGTGCGGAGATGTCGGGCGAGATGGACAAAGGCGAGTCACGGTCCGCTTCCGAAAGTCTCATCATGCTTTGGGACGGGGTGCTGCTGGAGGGATGGTCGACGAGAGTAGTCCGGTGAGGAGAAAGGAGGGGGCTGGAGTGTGCGATTCGCTGTCTCTTGCGAGCCCTGGAGTGTTCGGCGTCTGCCGCGTCCAGCAGGCAAGGCAAGGCAAGAAGCAAGAGCAGCGAGGTGAGACTCGGAATTAAGCACTGCACCTGTACGACATGAGAACAACAAGGTTATACGCACCTGGAGCGGGGGATAAGGCTGCGGGCTCTGCGCTGCTCTCTTCCTCGAACTCTGAGTGGGAGCGGGTAGATGGAACGAGGCTGGTGACCGCGGAGGCGTCTGCGGCGATCCTGTGCGCGAAAGCCGGTGTGGATGTGCTCGAACTTCGACCAGCAATATCAGCTAATTCCACAGGTGCGTGATACGGGGCTGGGGTGGACGAGATGTCCCGCGTAGGGGTTGAGTGGGTAGAAGAATCAATGGTGGCAAGGCGTTTGTGGTCGTTCAGAGCCAAGATGGTGATATGGTAGTGGTTGCGGGCTGTTGGATGGGAGTGTCGCGATAAACGATGAGCACGACGAGAGACGACGGACTGGAGACGGTTGGGGTGGTGCTGGTGGACTGGAGGAGAATGTCGATTGTGATGCGCGTCCTCCTGACATTCCTTTCCACCCACGAAAGCTTCCGTTTTGGTCATCTACCATCTTATCCTATTACTCAATCCTCATCTTCTGCTGGACAACAGGCTCCTATGTTATTCTACAACAAAGCTACCACCATTGTCAGGATTTCCTCGCTTCGCTGCACAATGCCAGTCACCTCCACGATCATAGCTGCTTCCGCGGCGTAGACCGCCAAATATAACAATTACAGGACCAGCACAAGAGTATCGCAGACCAATCACGAGCCTCAGCGATTATCGAACGCTGATACGGACCTTGTCCAACGCGCCCAACACGCTGTATCGAAAGCTGCCCTTGATGGCTGAAAGGGAAGAAGCAATGGTAGATGAAAATCGGAGGGTATGTCGACACAAAGCCAGCTCTCGCTTCTGGACGAAACGTGTTCTCGGTTCTGCAACTCTCGGCTGCTGAAGGACAAAACGCTGGAACGACAGCGTTATCGTACACAAAAACCCGCCTGGTCGACAAATCTCGAGGTCTGAATCAACACGGACTCTGCCATCACATACGGGTTCTAGACAAAGGTTAGAATCCTCGCAAGCCTCAGGCTCATCAAGTCCTGCCATTTGATGAAAAAGTCGTGTAACAGGACGAACAAAGATCGTTATAGTGAGGAATCGTCTTCAAAATACTCGGGAACCGGTGCGGTTCTAGGTGGCCGTGAAGCTCCATGAGGCCGATAACAGTCGACCAAGACCGAAGCTCCTGCTTAGTCTGATTTATTCTGTCTTCTATCGATAACTGTGTGCGTCACTAGCGCGCGCCCCTACTCTTACTTCCCCTCGTCACTGCAGGCAAGATATTCGAGGACCCTACTGTGCCCTACGACCGTCTCAAGACTGCGACTAGGCCCGAAAATATACTGATGGCTTAACCTCCATGTCTCCTCCACGCGCTCAGAAGTTCACCCTCGATCTTCCTCTGACACAAACTATGATATCGACATGCACCGTAACGTTTCTGCATGCAAGAGACAATTCATTCCAGCGGCTTAAGATTGTGTTGATCATCACCACGATCAAGGCATATTTCTGCCTCCGTCGAGTTTGTCAATGCATCTGACGGAAACACGAAATTTCAAACTCAACGACGCACTGCAAGAAACACCCTCGTTTCACGGAGTGACATCCAAAAGGTCTTTTCCTTGAACCATTTGATGTATTCGCATGGTAATTTACCTTTTAGCTTCACAAAATCCCGCCCAGACGTCTACTCTCCACTCCACTGTCCACACTGTAACACAAAGGAAAGGGCCTATGTATCTGTCGTCGTCATCCTGCCAGTCTTGTCACTCGCGATCTACCATCTCCCACTTCGACTAAAGCAAGACCGGCGGGTCACAGTGGTGTTGATGCCTGATAAGCAAGAATGCACAGCACAGCTTCGTATTCGATTCAATCAGGATTCAATCCACAATGCGTAGACTGCGCTGGCTACATAATCACGTCCCACAACCCCATATCGAGTGTGCAAGACCCGAAGAGTCGAATGTATGCACGACCAATGATATTGCAAAGTCACAAATTTCTTACCCTTGCAACGTTAAGCGTGCCTTACGCTCTCAGGGCCTCACTTCTACGACCCACATCCCCGCCCGACCTGCTCAAGCCTGCTCAAAGCCTTTTCCAAACTCGCAAAAACGGTGATCACGCCCACCGCCTTACGTACCCAATTATAATCGCCTCTGGCTTTTACCCTCGGCATCCATCCGCGAATTGGCATCTAGCCTCTCTCATCGACAGGTCAGCAGAGGTCAGCTGCTCTGACCCCAGATACAAACTCGATCACAGGTCGCAGGGCGATGTCAGACCCAAGAGCTTCCCGCAGCAGGGTGTTCTTCCAGGCTTCGGGATCTGCCTGGGCCTTTCGGCGGGTTGCGAAAGTGCGATGTTAAGGAACGGTTCGAAGAGGCTAAGCGCTAACGCTGCGAACAGCTTCGGGAAATAGCGAACACAACCTGTCCAAGACTCCAGAGGAAAGCGTTACAATTTCCAAGCCGCATGGTTGCAGTTGAGGCTCTCTCGACTCGGAATTCGCTTCGGAGGCTTCGTCCGACCCGAGCACTTCGTAATTGCTTGCAAAAGGTCTCAAAGAGTTGGCCAGACTCCACCTGTTACCCCAGATTCATCAAGTACTTCAAGTCCCGTCGCCCATCGCACACCGCGGCGGCTCGAGCTTCTGGCCACGGTCATGGCATGGTCTCTGACGGCCTATCACATCGTGCCATGTCCTCGTACGTCGGATGTCTATTCTTTGCTATGTGACTCTTGTGATATTGATGTAATACTCCGAAACCACAGGGTTTCGAGTTCTTCAGGTGCTTCATCCGGCACCGTGACGCTCGCAGGCGGCGCTTCAGGGATTCAGGGACGACGCCATCATTTCTAAGTTCCCTGCCACCGATCCGGGCTCACCATAAACCCGCAAAGGCGAGCATAAAACGCCAAAATCGTCCACTCAATTGAAAAGAGTATCTCCGGAAGGGTTGAAGTGACGCTTCCGACTGGCACTGAACGCTGCTCACGTTCAGGCGCCTCCAGCCACTGCCACCTCTTCATGTCAATGCTTCGGGCCCCAGCGAGATCAGACGGGGGGAAAGGACACAAACTACAGTCAAACCCCTCTTAACCCATACCTCTCGTAAGCCATACACCCCCATAACCCATAGGTTTTGGCTGCTACCAAACCGAAATTTACACCAAAATTGACCTCTCATAACCCATAACCTCCCATAACCCATACCCTGGGCCGTCCACCGAGGGGTATGGGTTAAGAGGGGTTCGACTGTACCCTCCCACTCGCTAAAAGCCCTCCACCTCATGTGACGCATTTGTGTGGCGTCCCGCCGTCCCCACATGCCCAAGGCACCCACGCTGATTTGTATTTCTTCTTCTTTGGCATCAGAGTCTTCGACTACCGAGCGTTGGTTTCCTGGCGTACTGGTGAATTGGTGCGAGCGGTGGGTCTAAATTCGTTGATCCATTTTCTGTTAATCAAGTCGACGGGTGGGTCAGACGGCGGGCTTGGGAGTCCTTCGATCTTCTGTCGTTCGGCACGCTGTCTCCTGGACCTGAATCGGCTGTCTTGGAGGGAGGAGAAGCAAACTACGGTAAAAAGTTCAGTGCATCATTTACTTAATTTGAAATCCCTGTCGTGATCATACTTCACTGTCATTTCATTTCACGGAATAACAATTTCTTGCACTAGCTCAACCTATGGTATCTCAGTCTTCTGAGGCTTCTAGCTGCTCACCCACCCCGCATTGGTGATGTCGACGTGCAAGGCCCATGACCGCCCCATAAGCTCCCATGACGTTATTTAACGTATATGTGGTCCCAGGTAGAAAATTTGAAAACTCGGGAGGACCAAAGACCAGCAGACCCGCACGACGTAAGTGCACGCATGACGCGGCCCCGAGCAGCTCCGAATACATTCAGTGCGTGGATGAAGATGGCGGGGGTAGTACGGCAAGCACCCCACATCATAAGACATCATACCACAAGTGGGATCTCCAAGCAATAGATCTAGACATTGCCACGGTGATCATTCCTTTGCCAATTCTCGTTCCATCTTTCGGAAATCGCTAGCACAGTTTCTAGGAGGCATCTTTCGGAACAGTGGGAAGGTGGTGTATTTTCACAAGTGGTGTTGCGACACTCACCAGCGGCAACCTTCACGGTCTTCACTGGCAGGAGGTCCTCTCGAAGTTGATCCTTCAAGCTCACAATAATTTCGCGGACCTTCTTATAACCCAGCGACGAGCTTCCATGCAATCGTGACGTGGTTATCTGAAGGATCCACAAAACGGCTGACTTCTTCAAATTGTCAGGATCGACTGTGAAAGCACCAAACAGTGGAAAGACAGGATGGCGAATTGTACGTCACGACTCACCAGGAACACGCGATGAAGCGCCCGGGGCCACAACGAACTGTGGCGGATCAGCATCGTTAGAGATTACCCTCAGAGGCGTTCACTATATGACGATGAGCGAGCGGCTCGAAGACTGCTGCTTGCGGAATACGTTGAAAGAAACTAATTTGCTAGGGAATCAGCGTCTCTTCTGCAGCGCCCAGTTGCTCCTGGCGACCCAGTCCGACTTGAAGTCCACTGTCCAACTAGGTCTCATAAAGTGGCCACGATAGACCGGGCTGAGAGCGAGGATCCGATCGGATATGTCTTCATTGACACTTTGAGATTATGCGAGAGGGCGTTCACGGCTTGTAGCAACTCAGTGCATTTCGTATCAAACGCTGTCTTGTGGTCCTCGGTGGCCCCGTCGTAGTCGAAGACCGCACTGAACACATCACAAGCGGAGTATCCGAAACGGTCGATCGCAGCTTCCAGAATGTTATTGAGGGCGATGGCGACACGCCATCCTCTTCATGTTCTTCGAGGAGCCCATGGACACCCGGGAACCTTACTAGCGGAGCCCAATGATACTGAGAGGAGCCCACATAAACCTTACGAAGCGACCCCAACAGGGAGTCGTACTGTTCCTGATGCAGCAACCTGAGCAGTGTACTCTCAGACGTGGACAGAAACACAGGATTGGCAAGGCGGACCCTTGCGCAAGCTTGTCGCGGGTCCATCATAACGGCAATCCGGTGAGCAGAGGACTCTGTTCTTTTTTCCAGATCCTGTATTGGCATGAATCCGCTGAAGCTGTCTGGACTGGAAAACACGGTCGCCTGACCAATAGCAACTTTAGCTCCTTCTCTCGGATATCAAACAATGACCAGATAAAGACGTCCGAAGTCGATACCCTGCATTTAGGGAGTGGTTGTCCTGATGACAGGACAGTAAGCGTCGCCATGTTGACAGTATAGAAATTCATCGTGGTAGAAGAGGTACAGATCCTCGCCGTCTAGGGAGAAGAGCACGAGCTGTCTTTGCTGCAAAAGCCGAACAAGGGGGTAGTATTGGAACAAGGTCTTGCCTTCAAAATCCGCGATAATGCAGAAGAAAGTATGCACCAATGCCAGGCTGACCGATTATGATAAACCCGGTGTTACATTCCGATGACATTGCTTGTGCCCAGACTTCATAGAACATCTCCACATAAGACTTGCGAACGAGAATTGACGATAGAGAGAGGTTGAGGGTCGGACGGGAAGTCTGGATCAACCAGTTGGGCGCACTGGCTACGCAGGGATGGCCGAACAGACATATCGAAAGGAAATGATTGGCAGATTTTCAAGCCAGCGGAAGATTCAATGCTTTGTGTCACGACCTTGTAGTAGTACTAGAATGAATTGGCGCCGCTGCCAGTGGCACACACAGTTTGAAGAGATAAGATTAAATTTTTCATCTAATCTCGGCATTTGCCGGTCAGACCTGAAATCTCTGCCAGTGTCGTGCTTCAACGTCAACTTAGTTCACGGAATAACAATTTCTTACAGCCCAACTTCACTGCCTATGGTGCCTCCGTCTTCTAAGGCTTCTAGCTTCTAGTTGCTCACCCACCCCGCGTTGACGACGTCAAGTCTCATGCATCATGACCGCCCCATAAGCTCCCCTAACGTACACTACACTGTAACCCAGGTAGAGTTTTTTTAATAAAAACTCGGGAGGACCAAAGACCAGTAGACACGCAGTGACAAC
Organism: Cyclocybe aegerita; assembly: GCA_902728275.1. Taxonomy (NCBI): domain Eukaryota; kingdom Fungi; phylum Basidiomycota; class Agaricomycetes; order Agaricales; family Hemipholiotaceae; genus Cyclocybe; species Cyclocybe aegerita. Next base: position 129,928 of record CACVBS010000112.1, on the reverse strand, counting down.
GTACAGGTATCACGCGGCCCCGAGCAACGCCCATTCAATGCACAACACGAGAGGAATTACGACAATGACACGGATGATGGCGAGGGTAGCACGGTAAGTACTCCACATTGATATCGTGATCATTTCTCGCAACGTGAAACGGCTCAAGAACACGCGCTTACCTGCACTCTTTCGAACTTGCTAGAACACACTCTTCACGCCACGTCGCTACACGGAAAATCCCCGTAACACGTACGCAATAAAAACACACAATACATTTATTTTATTATTCATATTTATAATTGCCATAGTCCGTTATGATGAGATGACGACGTTGATTACGATGCGGATGATGAATGAAAAAATGCGGGGTGACCAAAGCAAGGCGTCGGCGCAGGGCGCGTGGAACGCGTGCACGAACCAAGAACGCGAACGAACAAACACAAAGTGAATCCATGCAATGCGGGGTTCCTTGTTGAAAAGAATGGAATGTATGCCAAGTAAGTAAATGCAGTAACAAATGCCGAGGTGGATGCTAATGAGATACGAGGATTGTATGTATGTTGTATAGAAGAAACAAATGGGAAGGAAGTACATTTGGTTTGGTTTGGTTGATTTGGTTTGAGTGAGGGAGGAGGCGGGTCATCATGAGTCATGACAGAGGAAGGAAGAACGAAGGAAGGATCGACGGAAGAGGGAAGAGTGAAGAGGCGGGGTAGACCGCGAGTGACGAGATAGGAGTAGGTAGGGGACTGACATGAAGCTGGAAGGGAGGAGTGCGGGAGGAAGAGAGGCGTTACGATTTTGGTTGGTGGGTCCTCGACGTTAAACAGATTGAGAAGATAACCCGATGTTGAATGGTTACGAGATGGTAAAGAGAAAACGAAAACGTAACGAAAGCTGAAAACGAACGCCGAAAACAGAAACAAAAAAGTAAAACAAAAACGAAGGAAAGAAAGAAGGTTGAGATGGCATGATGAATGGACTGGTATTGCGTTCGTTCATGGGTGAATGACGATGACGATAGATAAGAAAGAAGGGGGGTAGATCACTTCGCCAGGCGCCTGTTTTTGTGCCGACTGTCCACGGGCGACGACAGCGAGGGCGAGGCGGAGCGAAGCCAGAAGCTGAGAACATAACCATTAAAAACAAGGAAGAACATGCATTTTTTTGAGTGGAGGGCTTTTGCTTTGCTTTGCTTTGTTTTGCGACGATGACGACAGTTCCATGAAATATTGCGACGAAAACGAGAGTTTTGACGTGGACGTGAAGATTGGAATGGAATGGACGGGGGGCACAATGCGATGAGCGATGATGATCCAGATGCAAGAAAGACGAGAAATGAGATGAGGAGCTTGAGGGGCCATTGGCGGCACTGATGATGAGGAGACAGGTAGAAACCCGGCGCACTGTAACGAGGGAAAACCCTGGCGACGCGTCGGGCCCAATTTTGGTTGTGCGGTCGTAAAGTAATTTTGGCTTTTGGCGCGAATGCGGAGTTGTCGGCGGCGGAGGAACAACAGTGAAAGGGTGGACAACTTTGGTTTTTGCTTTTGGGGGGTAGTCGCATGACAGAAGGAGAACGAATGCCGTAAACCTCGTCCCCATCCTCATCTCCAGGGTTACAGAGGGACCCGCACCGAGTGCGCATGGCCGTGTGCGTGTGCGTGTGCGGCGCGGTCGATGAGCCCACTGCGCCCCGTCCCGTACCCCGGTGCGTCCATCAACGAGACGTCCCCACCGAGCTCCTCGACCCTCGTCCTCCCCCGCGGCCTCGTGCGCGGCCTTGACCTGCTGTCTGACAGCGACCGGTCGTTCGTCCTCGCGCCTCCCTCCTGCACCTGTCTCACGGCATTGAGAACCTGGCTAGGATCCTCCGCGCCCATGAACACCGTCGTCGTCGTCGTCATTGGCGGTGGTGGTGGCGAGCTGTTCCTGCGCAACGCTGTGCGTCCTCTCCTCGGCATGGGCAGCTCTGCGGCAGCCACCCAGTCAAACTCCTCGCTCTCGTTCGGGTGGTGGAACTGCAGCGCACTCGGGCTGTTGGGCGTGTGCACGCGGCGCTCGCGGGACGGCGAGGAGTGACCCGACCGCCTGCTGCTGCGCGACTTGTCTGTCTCGCGGCGTCTGCCCCGGGGCGTGGCGTGCACGGAGGGCAGGGACGGGACGATCGTGGCATGCGAGATCGTCGAGGCGTCTAGAGAGACCTTTGGCGTGGGTGGGGACGGGCGTGAGACGGTGTTCCCCGCGGAGGACACGGGGGACGAGCGCTTGTTCCCTTTGGACGCCGGAGACGGAGACGCCATCTTGAGCAGGGAGAAGCACGCGGGGAGGCTGGCGCGGTTCCGCGTGCGTTTCGCCTTGGATGTAGGTATGGGTTTGGCGGATTCAACGGCCCAGTAGTCCCTGTCCTGCTTCTCGTCAAGGTCGTGGTCGAGGTCGAGGCCGTCAGAGGAGAAGCTGATGTCGGAGAAGGCCTCGTCGTCGTATTGGGACAGGTGGGAGTGGATGGGTGCGCTCTTTGGGATGCCCCGCCCGGTGGAAGAGATACGGCCGAGGGGGTTGGGCACGGTGGAATGGTTGTTTGTGCCAGAGGGTCTGCGTGCGTATGAGAGGGCGGAGTGGGTGAACTGAGTGGCTGATTTGGAAGCGAGTTCGCAGGCTGGATCAGTGACATCGTGGAAGGGGTGCTCTGTGCGATACTGGTGCTGCGCACCCTCGTCTTCTTCGTCCGTGAGGACAGACCACGAGGTGGACGAGGCCGAGGAGGAGACGTAGTAGCCCGACCGGCCTGCGTAGTTGCGGAGTGCTGAGCCGAGTGCGGAGGGCATGAGGGGCGGGACGTCGCCGCCTGCTGCGTAGCCGATGCTGGGTGAGGAAAGTGCGCTGGAGGATGAGGATATTGAAGGCGAGGAGAGGTCTGTGTTCTGGCAGTCGTCGCTGCAGTAGGCGCGGCTAGCGGGGGATGAGCAGGGGGGCACGGGAGAGAGTGGAGAGAGCATACCCGTCGTCTGAGAGATGCTTGCCGCAGACGAGACAGATTTCCTCGAACATGGCTTCGAGGGCGAGTACGGTGGGCTGGGATGCATTCGGCCAAGTCCACGCCAGCCCAGTTATATACCTCCAAACGACATTTCCTCAAATTTAATTTCAGGGTCACGCAATGTCACCCCTCCATTGACTCAATTTTCACACGTGATCCCAATGTCACACAGTCACAGAATCCCATTTGCAAGTCCGCGCCGAGCGAGATCTGTTCCCTCGATGCGCACGTCTCAAAACGTTTCTCCGCCAAAGTGCGCGCTGCATTTCCCGCTTCCCCACGTTTGCAAGGCCCACAAACCCCCCGCGAACGTGTCCCCCTTGGATCATGGGACGCTTTTGCGCGATTGCCCATCCTGTCTAGACCCCTCCCTGTGCGCGGCAGCCCTGATTGGACCCTCTCTCAACCACAGGAATACCTGGACCTGAACCGCCCTAATTTCAATTCGGACAGCCCAGCGTGACCAGGAGATCTACCGCCGTAGGCACACTCACTCCTACCCAAAATGTCGTCATGTATCACGTACCCTCGCGCACTTCTGTTGCTACTTACTCTCACTGGCCGGGGGACCAGGACAGTCGCAAGAGTCCAGGACTGGTACTTCGGGGGTACCCGTACGCAACAGTCACGCCTCTCACCCCGAGTCAGGACACCTGACAGTCGCACCATCCGTCCCCATTCTTTCGACGAATCAATACATACAACTGTCGATCATGCATCATCAAGAACCCACATAGCCCTCGCTCACCTTCTGGCCCAATTTCACACCATTTCGCTGCACCGACGCGCCTTCCATCTTGGCTCTCTTCTCCCCGAGCCTTTCCCGCCACAGTCCAGCAGCGGCGCTCGCCCCTAGTCGACGCCATATCACGATCCAACAAACTACATCATACATGCATCTGCCTTTGTCCTACTCTATGTAAGTACAACAACGCAACGCCCCGGCAGCTTCCATCTTCCCAACGCCATAAACAATTTTCTTTGTTCTTTCATCCATCGTTCATCATCACCTGTGACTCTCTATTTCTCGAGATCTCTCTGCCCCAACCAAGCCTAGGCCCAGATCCATCACCCAATACCCAATCTTCAACTGTCCAGTCAAACCTTCTTCCTCCCTAGATCTTCCCAGCCTTATGATTTACCTGACATCATATCGACGCGTCTATTTCCTCTCAATGTTTCCCAAGGTTACTGCCGGGACCCACTGCCGTTTCCCTGGACGCCTCCGCCTACCGCCCACAGCCCACAGCCCGATATCAATATCTATTAGCGGGTGCTTATCCTGTCGTAAGCGCAGACAATGGGGGCGCTTATTTTCCTCTCCTTCTTGATCGCCCTGCAAGTGATCCAAAGCCCAAAAACGAACAACAAAGGACTCGCAATCGCCCACAGGCGTCACACAAATTTTCCGACACCCACAGGTTATTATTATTCGTGACTGGAGTTCCTTCTTTCTTGTTGCGTTGATCTCGTTCCTTCACCGTGACCCGTCTGTAGCATCTGGTGCACCTGTCAATCGTCAGTCATCTGAACGATCAGATCCAGTCCTAGAATCTCGACATCGACGTCGCATCTTAGCCTTATCCTTCGGGCTACCCTACCCACGTCCAACACAAAGATCACGCTTCGAGTCGCCCAAGGTCATGGTCATGGACATCGCCGCCGGGAACACCCTTGAAGCTTGAAGCCTGGAAGAAGCACCTTCGAATTCTCGAAATTGAAGGCTTCTTCTGCTCCAATTGCCGTCCCAAAATGTCACCCCACCGTACTTGTCAGTGCACTGCACACGGCGATTCTCCCCGCCAGCCTGAGCAGTGAGCGTCACGACTCACGGTCGTAAGTCCTAAGTACAATCATCCAAATCCTATGTAATTCCACTGATCTCACCGAGAAGTCTAGGTTCTTCGTATTTAATATCTCCCTAATATCTAATATCTACCCCATCTGCATACCATACGACGTGACGTATATATAGGATTTACCGAATCATTTAACTATTAGACTCTTATACCGATGGGCTTCAAGACAATGGAGCCTCGAGGCTCGAGGTTCGAAGCCCTTCGCCTGCCCATCCATGATCCAATATGCACATTGCACACGATGCAGCAGATGGATGCACTGCACGGATACCCGATCACGGTGCAATATCTTGCACTGCCCAGACCGCGGGCGTTTGGAGACGCGTCTACGCGTCGAGATTTCGGTAAACTCGAACGAGTTCTGACCGTACGCGTTGGAGGAAAGAGGCTGGAAAGGGCGGACAATGGGAGTCGTTTCCGAGTCGGCATTTGGTATCGGGACCGGGAGTGTTGACACCGTCGCGTCGCGCGACGCGAGGTCGCGGTACATATACGCGTCATTCATTTGCCTCCGCCTTCGCGCGTCTATCGCAATACTCCACTTCTCCTTCTCCTTCTCTCACCCCATCTTCCATCTATCTATCCTCAATTGTTACGGAATGGGAGTCTGTGCCGCGTCCCCACAAAAACCTCGTAATATCATTACTATTGGGCCTTGGGCCTCCTGTCGATCATCGCGAGCGCCACAACGCGCCCGCGTCAAGACTCTACACTATCACTTGGCACTAGAGTACTGCTGTCCGTCTATTTTTAGACGCCGATACCATCCAATTCCCCGATCGATACTGTCCAGAGTGCAAAGTCTCTCGACTTGGACTTGTACGCTGGACGCTGGATCGGAGAGCCTTGAGGACCCTCCGAGTCCCTAGATCTGCTTCTTGAGCCTTGAGCCTTAGGTTGAGTGCTCAGAATAGAACAGAGGTGCATAATGCATAATGATACCAAACCGTCTATGGATGGCCTGCGCAGTCACTTTGCCAAGCTGGACCCTTCGAGCTGCAAGCTTTCGATGATCGCTCGCCACTGGCCGTCCAACCAAAATTATTGGGGATCTGACCTCTTCAGTGCTCTGAACCTGCCGAGCGCATCTACTATTGAACCACTACTTTATCACTAAGCGCTAAGCCCTTTGTACTATGGAAGAATATGGCGTCGTTTGTCTCCGAAAATTCGAATTTGAATCCGAAACCCTAGTGGGCGGTGTCAGGATGATAGGCCCGGGCAGTTTTACTTTATCATCAATGGTCCCGCGACTTGTGCGGTGAACGGTAACGGTAAGCGGTTAATAAGCGCTTGGGCCCCGACTCCGACTCCGAGCCGTTCGCGTCAAAGGACCCGTTCGCCCGAAAGATTCCAAGAAAATAGAGTTCTTCGAGGTCGGTCGTCCGACGCGTTCTCACTGCAGTATTCAAGTTGGGGATGGATGTCGATTTTATTTGGAATTTCTGAGATCATACCACGCGTGCGCAGCGGCGTTTTTGCCTTGTCGGTCATGATGCATTGATGCGTGAACCCCAACCCCCAGCGCCTGAGAATCCGAAGAAAGCCACGTACGTTCGGGCGTCGGTGACTGCTGACTGACTCAATGCAACACGCAATATTTAATATTATTACCGCACACCGAAACACGCATGAGTATGACATGCAGTCGCTCCCCCTCCGACTCCGAGTCCTCGATCGGGCTTGGTCACGGCGAGGATGGCGTTATCTCGCGTTACCCTTCGTCGGAGTCTCGTTGTTCACGTTTTGAGTTTTTTTTTGGTGTCTCAGAAAATTATCTGAGTCGCGTTACCGTGACGTGCAATTTAGTATTGTCCAAGCGGCGAGCTGAGTCAACTTGAATACGTTGCAGTGCAGTGCACAGCCTTACTCAAACGTTCTTAGGTACGAGCGCTAATTCTGTCCACGATGACGTCCAGCATTCCTTGTGGGGTAATTCAATGAAATGACATGACCTCCTCGGGGCGGGTTCAGGCTCATCGAGCACCCTCCGCTTCGAAAACTTACCACTGCTCATAATATCGACGTCGTCGCCCAGCTGCTGCGCTTCTGAAGGAGGCGTTCCGCCTAACACTACCGGGGTCACAAACCCACGGAGGTCGGAGTCGGAAGTGAGCCCACCTACCTCGGAATGTCTCCCTTTGTCCGTTTCTCCTGTTCTTTCGGCGCCGGTCGGCCGAGAGCTCGTCCCCAGTGGGTCAAGAAAGGTCGGACGACGCCCTCCGAAACGTTGCTCGCCCCGACCGGAGAAAGTGTGACGGAAAATCAACGTTTCAACCAGGATCCGGACAAGCCCAACACGACGCGGCGAACATTTAATTAAAAGGTGATCTTGGGGGATCAGCGCGGCGGGATGTTATCTGACACACGGTCACCGGGCAGGAGACAAAGGCCCTCCTGATCTGGAAGAGGGCGCCACGGTCTTGGGTTGGATCACCTGGGCTTGGGGATCGAGGACGCACCACGGCAGGGTTTTACTGTGACTGTGTATCAATACTATCGCTTGTCTATGGTGGTCACCGGTCACCATATACATACATACCCAGCGAACGTCGAAGGCAAAGGCGCAATCGCAAGCCAAGTGCACGAAGGGGTTCCTGGACTAAATTCCGGACTACCTGTGGGGTCTTGGCACTCTTGATCTTTTGGAATTCAATTTCTCCTTGCTTCCAAGGCAGCTCCTCGACCGGTACATGCCCCACCACCCACTGTCACAGCTACGCCGGACAGTCGATAGATGGGGACCCACAGGGTTACATAAATTTCTCACTGGTGATGCCTTGAGGAGTCATCTGTGCCTTCAGTGCATGTGCGACTGTCAGTTTCGCTGGCACGATTGTACAAATTCTATCGAAAGGGAAAGGGACTGTCCGGGTTCTTCATTTTGACTTTTGACGTCCTTCATACCACTCGGGCTGTCATTGGAACTCAAGAGACCGGCGAGTACTCTAGACGCCTCCCCAGGCTACTGTCGTGACACTGGTCAGAAAAGGCGCCGGACTGGCACCTGACTGGTGCTGTACTTGCTTTGTCTCTGCCTTTGTATTCGAGTTCGGTGTCCTTCGAATAGGGTTTGGCTCGGACGGTCTTTGAGGTCCTTCCCTCTCTCACTGGCCACCCCCACAGGTAGTCCGGCGCGAGTACCGTACCACCGCTCTGGTCGCATCCAAGTAACAAGTTGCGGCATGCCATAAGGTGCGGTCTCTCTCTCTCTATTTTTACACCGAACAAGTAGAGCACAGGTGTGACGGACGGGAACACCGGTCCAAGTAGAACAGACTCCATTTCCTATTTCACAAAACGGGAGAACAAATCCAAAATCTAAGCCGGAAGGGTGTGCAGCTGGGCACGTTCATCAATCATTACCGTGATCACAGTGGCAGAACCAGTGGCAGAAAGCCTCCTAAGGAAAAACCAAAAGGAACGTGCATCACCTATGTCCTCTCTCCGTTCTAATTCGGGTTTTGGGAGTTTGACCATTGGTTGTTCGACTGTGAAGGGTTTGGTCGTGGGTCGGAAGAGTGGAGAGGAGGCTCTAGTAGAGTAGGAAAGGAGAGCCAGAAATTCTTCTCTCGGCTTTTTTTACATCCCAGTGGCAACCGTTTCGAGTTCGTCTGTTTTGCTCAGGAGACATGTGCGTCCGCCTAACGTACTGTACAGAAGGCCTTCTCTTGTTTATGCTTTTTTGTAAACGACGGCGAGCTCGCTGGAACTTCAAACACCCACCGGGGCTTTCACCTTTAGCGAGCGTCTAGAGTCTAGCCTCTGGTCCTAAACTCCGTTGACAGCGACTCAGATTCTAGGTCCCAAGGAGCTCACGAAGAAGTCAATTCGATACGACGAGAACAAAAGTTTGATTCCATTTCTTCAAAGTCCCAGGGGCACGCGGAGAGGTATGCAGCGGTCCGTTAAATAAGGATATATGCATGTGAGTAAGAAAGAGATAAGTGCGAAGAAAAGAGCGAAAGCGGGATAGGAAGGGATATTCGTCTGATAAGAACTCAGGTTCTAGGGTAGGAATATTATCGGGGGGTCATATCGAAGGAAGTGTGGGGAGGTAACGGCAGGGGCACATACGGCACTGGGCAGTGGTGGTCGCAGACAAGGTTCGGTCGGCTGGGAGAATCGGCATCAACAAGGACTAGCGTAAGAGGACATTAAGGGGTAGCAAGGAAGAAAATGGGTAAAAGGCGGTTTGGGCGGTGGAGAAGGTGCGCGATTTATTGAGGTAAATCCATCCCCTATCCCAGTCGAAAGTAATGCGGGAAGGAACCGCGGCGATCAGCCATCCACGCACGAAGCATACCACATCGAGTCGCCCTCTGGCAGCACAGAAGGTGATAAACAGGGTACAATTGTCCTGGATCAACTGCTAAAGACGGGTGATCGTCTGTTAACTGAACGCCCACGGTCGCCATGAGCCGCGTCTTTAAGCTTCGCTGCTCCTCCCTTCTTCGATAGACCTTCCTTTCCTTCCCACCCTTGCTGGCATGATAGCGATAACAATACAAGTCCGCCGAGCGTCCCACGCCTCTCTCGTCCTCGACCGACGTGCCCACGAGCCGAAGGTAGCACCGCCACTGCGCATGTCGAATAAGGAAACATGACTGCCAGAATAGGACTTCTTTCTGCATCCGGGCTGCACTCCACTTGCCCCTTCAACGACCAGAACATGAGCAACTCCATGATCCAGGTCATGAGCAGAGGACGCCTCAGATTACTTCGGGTTGTTTGGACCTGAATCGGTACTGACGCGCCGGAAACCTGGTCCACCGCCGGTTTCCGGGTTTTGGGAGGTAGTCATCGATAGCGATAGTTGACTACCGCTCGCCAACTGATCCTGACTTGCACCGAGGCCATAGATATTGTTGACGCCGAGGGTCTGCGGCGGTGGGACCGGTGATCGGGGTTTGTCCGAGGGTGGAGGAACGGGCGGCGGTGAGGGCGTCCGGGCAGGGAGTGGCAGGGCTTTGTCCGTGTTGGATAGTTGGGATTGCCCCGACGAGCCCGAAGAAAGGAACGATGTTCTCGTACCAGACATCAGACCCTTAAGTCGCGCGTTGGTGCTGAGGGTGTTACTTCTTGTGGGCACATTCACAGGTGCTGAAGCTTTCGCTGGTGTGTTGGGGCTGCTTCCATTGGCCACGTTGTCCGAGCTCAACCCACCTGGACGTGGAAGAGGCTTCTCCGCAACAACGGTCTCGAGCATACCTGTAGGAGTCCCTACATTCTTCAAGGCTGCGAGCTTTTGATGGAGATACCTCGCATCCGCAAGAAGTCTAAATTCAGAAAGGACCCGCAGCGTGACAATGGCAAGGAAATTGAGGCAATTCAACGGGAGTTTCATCAGTACAGCAATACATTTAAACGAGAAAACGAACCTGTTCTTAGCCTCCTGATGAGGCAGCTCAATGGCGTTGTATTCTTCCGAAAGCCGGTGATTGATAGCTGCGAACACCTGCGTCATCACGTACTATAATGGCGCACATCCACATCAGGACCGCGAGGGTAAAACGAGGGGGAAGAGAAGGGGAAAAGAATCGCAGTCAGCGATCATGTCCAGGTCTAGTGCTCAATTGGGGCGCTTCTGATACGACAGCGCCGAGGTAAACAACTCACCTCAACGACAGGTGGTGCAAGATATCGCGATAGAACTTTGTGAAGTGTGACAGTCTCCTTGATTAGGATCTCCATGTAGTCGTTGACTCCACCACTCGGTTTCGGCACACTCCAGTCGACAGCCTGTAGGCATAGGAGATGAAAGAAACGTCAGAGTGCACCATTACCCATTCTCAGCATTCGTCATAATGGTGAAACATGAATACCAACCTTGAGAGACTTGATGTGGGCATTTAGCCTATCACCCATAATGGCAACAAGCTTAGAGTGGATCTCATTTTGATGCTCTTGATAGTCCTATTAAAAGATTGTGCATGGTTAGCCTTCTATGTTCTCGCTGACTGCGATCGAATATAGCGCACCCGTTTCAGCTTGTCAAACTCGACCAGCAATCCTGCTTCCTGTTGCTTAAGGTGGCGTCTGAACGTCTCTCGGACATATGGAATGAGCTCAAAAACGATCGATAGCGACTGCGACGCCAAAGCTGCCAACAGCAAACCCGTTAGAGAAAGATCCCAGCCCGAACGAGTGGAAACATACCAAGGTGTTTAGCGGTAATATTTTTCAGTCCAGCAGATCGCATAGCACCAGCACCCAACACAACTTGACAAGTCCTGGAGTTGAACGCCTTCAAGAACTCAATGACACGATTCATTGTATCAGTCGTCAGTGTCGGCAGGTTGATCACAATGCGTAGGTAGTCCAATACCAGCGTGAGCATTTCCGACGTTGCTAGCACGACATAGTACGAGCGATCCTCAATTCGTAGGTGTTTCGTGCCCGACCCAGTCGCACTCGAAGCACCATTGGTACTGGGACCGGCGTTTGACGGAGATTGACCTGCCACACGAGTGGTGCCATTTGTCTCGGAAGTCGGGAATGTAGTGGTGGCGTATGGACTGAAGATCGCCTCGTCAGATGTGATGACGAGCTCAGGAGGATCGCGGACCGCAGAATCGACGATGACGTTGGTGCTATGCTGAAGTGCAGCAGTAACCTCTGTCTGGTTCCAGAGTTCGTCTTCCACGAGTTTCGCCGATCGGGTAAGTCGGATTTGGTGGAAAGCCTGAAGAAATTGTTTCGCCTGGAAAGACAGGAAAGAATAGATACTTCCAGCGCAACTGAACGATGAGACTCACCTGACTAGCCACCGTCCCTCGCAACCCGATAATCATCCTGCGAGAAAGCTTTTCGCATTTGATAACGAATGCCCACGAATCATTGAAGAAAGTCAGGAATTCCGCGAGTTCTAACACGGCATGTTGCTCTGCTCTAAATGAGATCACTTTCGCCGCTTGGATGCTTGCCAGTTCGGCTGATGAAGAAATGATGTCCGTCAAATCTTCCTCGACTGCTGGGATATTTGTGACTTTTCGCCGAGCTTGTGATCTAGAGGACTTGGTGAGAAACATGAGCACATTCCGAATATTTACAGCGTACCCGATGGCTCCTAGAACATCAACGATGACAGTGCTTTGTGCCTTTAACCCTTCTAAACCATTGAACAGGCTTCGATATATTTGTTGAATTAGGACAACAAATTCGGGATGATGCATGCTCCGCAGATGGTTTGCTAATCCAGGTCTTCACAGTTTGTCAGTTTCTAGTTCTTGCAAGGTTCTGACAATAAGCACATACTTGGCCTCATATTGGGAACCACTTCCTTCTTCGCCGTCAGGTTCGAAGGATGGTATTATCTAGGGACAACGTTATTTCGGAATTAATTCATAGCAAGGGGGTGGTCGCACCTTTTTGATAATCCCCCCAACCTCCAGTAGCGCGGCTTCTCTCCATGATAGCATACCCTCCTTCAAACCTTTCGTCCGCACAAGGTTAACCAGTAAGGGTTTCAACCTATCCTTCAGGCCTTGGTCAGTATCAGAGCTCCTTGGCTTTCCATCGCCGGTTATCCGCAATTCTAGGTCATTCCGTAGCACAGAGACGAATTCCAAAGATAGTGAAGCAGCAATCTCCATAGTCAGCACTCGAAGATGTGATGGAAGGGCTGAGAAAGCATGCAGGGAAGACAGAGGAACAGGTTGTCGCGATGATTCGTGTTTTGTGAATTCTTGTCCTTCCGCTGTTTCGAATTGCTCGTCCTCTGCTTGCTCTTCAGGAGTCGGCGATAATGACGACAAGTCAGTACCATTCCCATTCTGCAGCGTAGGCTTCATGTCAAGAGTGCTTGTCGCGCTATCTGGTGGTGGAGGTTCGCTTGCTTCCCACAACCTTTCGAGGTCTTCAATGACACCAAGAGCTTCGCCCCATTGTCCTGCGTGAACCAAGCTTTTCGCGACACCTGACATCTCCACAATCCCGCTGATCATCTTGACTCCATCTCGGACCTTCCCCAAGTTTGCCATCTTGCTCTCCTTCCTGACCATCTCCAGCCCGCGCTTAGCACTATTTTCGTCCACGTTCTTTAATTGTGTACGAAGCCTGCCTATTCGGTCTAAACATTGTTCAGACTCGGATTGTAGGTCGTGTAAATTTGTCAGGGCGGCGAAGAAAGACGTTGAACGGATAGATATTTCGCGAACGAGGTGTTGCTCGACCGTGTCGGCGTAGTGAGAGAACTTCTCTAGCAGGGGCAGAGAGTGTGATAGAGAGAAAGGATCTGAGAAGGAATCGTCCCTGGGCGTTGATAGCGCAGCAGCCGCGTCCAGTTCCGTAACAGCAGCAAAAGTCCGTGGTTCGCCTAGATGGAAGTCTTTCTCGAAGAAAACGGATGGCACTGAATCGAGAGGCGGTATAGCCTTCCCTTGAGAATTCACGAGCTGTGAAGCTGGTTGGGGTGTCTGCGGATCCTCACCGCTGATTGAATTTCGTGGTGTCCATTGGCTGTCGTCGATCTGCGCTGGTCCCTCTTGTTCCAGTCGTGTATTGTGCTCATACCGCTCCCATTCTGGTCCTATGGAGCGTAAGTACGACTCAAAGTCCTTTCGGCGCACGCGCGGAAGGTCTGCCGGTGGTACCGTTGGCAGAGATGAATGAGCTTTCGGCGGAGCCTGGCGTTTATGTGGGTTATTGAGCATAGTCGATATCGCTGCATTCGGTGACGACAATCATGAATCTGCATCATAAGCTGAATAGAATGAGCACAATACCATGAAATCCTGTCCGTGAACTGCTCCATTCCGTTGGTAAACTTCCCAGTGCAAGTGATGTCGCAGAGGTATTCAAAAAGCCCAGCGGATGTGCACCACCGCCGAAGTCATCACCTCCTCTGCCCTCTGTCGTGCCCGACACACTCTCCGGACCTGGTCTGCGCGATGACGGGTCCCATGTAAACCGATACGGACGCGCTGTGGGGAGCTGGTCTGGTGGTTGCAGGTTTACCGGAGTGACTGGACGAGATGGCAGCGACGAGGACTCGGACATCGTGTTCAGCTAGAGCGTATGCAGATGTTGTTGTGGGCGACGAGGAGAGGGTGGACTGGCCTAGTCAATGGCGCATACGGCCACGAAGGACGTCGGAGGATAGGGTAAGGAAAGTGACCAAACAAGTTGACTATTTTATTTACAACACCGATGACTTTCCCTGATGACTTTCATCTTCACCATTCCCGCCCCCATTGCTGCTTTCTACTCCTTCTTCCCCCTCAAAACATACCCACCAATAAAGCTTCTCAGTAAGACAGTAGTGACAGCGCCGACGCTATGGATTCACCCGCCCCGTTCGACGTCTCAACCGCCAGATAGTCTCCTGAGCGCAGACGTGGAGTGCCTCAAATGGCAGGCATACCTAGCGCTCCGTGGGCTTACAGCAATACGCCTTCGCTGGGACATAGCGCCTGAAGGGAGCATAGATGGCTCTCTTCCCAACCTACACGTTCCAATGTCCGAATCACTTATCAAGGACGCGAAACTGAGACAATCCGAAGGCGCTGAAGATGGCGAAATATTGGCTGCACATTCGATTCCTACCTGGGTTGACGCAAAACTTGGCGTCGATAGTGGTGCGGACCTACTTGAAGGATACAGAGACCAAGAAGCACGGGTAGAAAGCAGAGCTTGGGTCTCACTTCTCGAGGGCATCATTCATGCAGCGCTAGTCTGTGTTATTCTTATGTCGTGTGCCAATCCCGAAACTAACTTCACCTCAAATATTAGATTATCTCTCAGCCCGCTCCTTCGTACCTGCACTCCCTTATCTTTCCGATGTCGAAGCCCCCCGTGAGCGAGAACCTCCAAAAGATCCTAGCAGTCCCACCTGCGTCGCTTACTGGCCTCTGCTCCTTAATACCTCCCACTGGAACGCGTATAAATACTGCGTCAATCATTTCTCAATACAAAGAGGCGGTCTCCTCTCTGTCCCAGCGTCTAGGAACTGACAAATGGTTTTTGGGTTCCAGGTTTGTCCCTCCCGTGGTCAAGCCGATGAACCACAGGCTAACCTCCCCATCAGCCAACCGACGCCTCTCGACGCGTTGGCATTCGCGTATCTCCATTGCATATTACACTCCCCCGACACCATTCGCGCTGGAGTCACCCGTCACGTCAATCTCGTTGCTTGGGAGTGGAGAGTCCGCTGTCTTGTGCGTGAAGGTTTTGCCCGATAGAATCTCCCACACCCCGGGAGAAAGAACCGACATAGACATATCCTTATTGTCATATCAACTCATCTACCGGTATCAAGTATCAACCATATTATTCAGAGCAAAAAATACAGGAGTGCGTAGAGCCTATTATGATCTTTCAAAATCACCAACGAAGCAAAGACCACGCAAAGAGAACATGCGAGCAGACAGGCGGCAAATCTGAATCTAGTGAAGTCCTCACAGGTAGCTGAGTAGTCTGAAATGTGGTATGAAGGATTTTGGGGCTCCGACTATTAGTTGTTGGTGTGGGGTGACTGAGGTTAGGTTAGATGGGGTCAGTTGGCCGCTCTATTTCCTGTTGCTGAGCTGGGGCTGGTGGTATCGCATGGCAGGTCCTCTCCAATGAGCCTGGCTTGTTCAGTGTCGTTAACAAATCGTTTCCGAAGAGCGGCAATCATCTTGTAGAACCTATGGATGACAGTGAGCAAGGAACGCACCGAAAAGGAGTTCTACGCACCAGAACCAGTTAAGCCCTTGTAGCACCACATTTCCCAACCCATACACAATCGAGTATGCAAGGGGGATTTCATGGCGAACTTCGAGGAGCGTGAAGAAGAATTGAACAGACTGTCAAACGAAATCGGACAAGGCACGTTCGACGAGCTTATGAAACGCACGATGCTGCCTCCATATACAATCCGCACAAATAGGAACGAGGCCAAGAGGAAAATGCCATTGATTAGCTGCAGACGAGAACCAGTGCGACCGGTCTTGTCCAAGAACCTGGACCAGAGACGAAAGTTTAATAAAACTTGAACTACAAATTCCGAGCGCAGAACGCATGGAACCCACCAATGGTTGTTGAGGAAGATGGTGCTGGCTTCCCAGATGAGGCATCGCGTGCCGTAGTACGCCACGAACGGTTTCTAGCGGGCCTGAGTGTGAGAATGACTCGTGAGGGAATGTGGGGTACGGGGACCGACATAGGACATGGTGTATATGGCGAAGCACGCGATGCCATGGGCGACAAAACCTGGGTCGATGAAATTGACGATGGCGTCCAGTGTATCCCAGAGGAAATATCTGAAGGAGACCAAGATTAGGCCATAGAGGATAAGGGGATGGGGAGGGCCTGGAGACACACCCAACAGCAATAGCATGGACATATCCGACTTTGTGGTCCCAACCAAACGCGCGCTCCTGGTCACGCCCAGGCGCCTCGTGCAGGATGCACCAAAGGGCGTACGGTACAACGATCAAAGCATGAACCTGAGAGACGACGTGTATCGACCTGCAGGAGTTGAAGCGATCAGCCTTTCGTATCCCATTCAACCAACCAAAGACTGGTCTTTTGAGACAGACGCACCAGTTGTTCTTCGCCGCTCTCCCCTTCGACCCATACGCAATAGGATACCACCGAGCGCTAACCACTGGCGCGACGACTTGGTGAACAAAGAGGAACCCGAGGAACGACCAGTAGAAGGTCGTAAGATATGGTGGGAATTTGGTCAGACCCAGCGTCTCCGAGACAAATTTTTCCAAGAAGACCATGCTGGACGGCGCTCGGCGGTGGTAGTCGCAGTCAAAGAAAGTGGCGTCGGAAAGCCTCCGTAATCTTCTCAGTGGTTGGCTCACGACCTCGCTGTTTCAGCAAGGCTCAAAGACAAGGTAACGCCCACTTCCGCACTTGACAATTCGTGGAAAGCAAGACGGATCGAGGCCCGAAGCTAGTTATGCTGGCTTTTTTACGTGGACGACGCAGATTAGCTCGTACGAACTGACAAAATGAGGACGGAACGGCGCGTTGGGTGATAGCAATGCACAAGAATAAGTATAGGCGGCCAATGACGCGTCTTGGGGAATCGAATCGGCAGCCGCAATTTTATTTCCCTTTCCGCCGACGACCACGCATTTACGCTGAGTTGCTGACTCAAGGCCTCTTTGAAATGGTTCGACATTCGGAATACTTCATTCGATGTAATAGATATAATCGACATCAACGTGGCATCATCTCAACTCCCAGCGAGGGCGAGCGCTGAGGAGGTGGTTGATGGTGGACGTAGGAAGGTGCACTCCGGGCCGCATGACACATCTCATTGCCAAGAAAACGCGACGAATATACTCAAAATGAGGGGTTCTCACCAGACCATTTGTCAATGAACGCGTCCAGCCGTTTCGTGTTACTAGACTTTGCGAAGGCCTCGCGAACCTCTTCCTCCGAGGCGCTGGCCAAGTTGTGTAGTTCAGCGGTTTTTGTCCTCGTCCTCTTCTCCAAATCCTGCACATAGGCTGGGAACGCGAACGGCGTTGACGTGTTTAGAGGTGAATTCGCATAGACCTTTGGTAGGAAAGCATTAATTGGCCTAAACAATATTCAATAACTGATCTCAAGGAGTATGGATTCCCGAACCTGGCAGAACATCGGCGGGAAATGTCGTGTAGCAAAAGCATTTCAGACTTTTCAAGAGCCAGTTGTCGCGGCTTCATGGAATGCAGTTCCTCCAAAATGTCTTCCCGGGTGAGTAGAAGCAGTGGTGGAGCGCCTTGAGGTCTTAGTTCTAGTGAGAATCTCAACATCACAGCTCTCCAAATGTCCACGTCATGACCGCACCTTTATTCTCGTTAAGCACACGCTTCAGCTCTTTCTCCATTTCTACGTCTTGTCTGGTTCTTCTAGCCCGTGTGACACCCTCGTTCTCGGTTAGATTATCCAGGTTTATATCGCCGAGTTCCTCTCCAAATGTTTCGATTAGAGCTTCTGCCTCTTCGATGAATGGTGGAAGCTGTGAAAGTGAAGATTGCACTCTCTCGAGAGGTTCTAAGATGGTGCCTAGTGAAACTAGAATCTAGTGCATGTCAACGCCGTTAGCATACTATGACATCTTGGAGAAAGAAAGATTAGAAGAACCTGATCTAGAAAACCTTCCTCTGACTCCAACAAGGCAGTTTGGTCCAGGGCCCATGCCTCGCTTAGGACTTCATTTACGTCCAGATCTTCAGGTTTGTGCATTTCTATTCCTTCATTTAGCTGATCCAAAAGCTTCGCGAGAACGTCTTCGTTCGCTTCACCTGTCTCGCGTACAGTTGCTTCGTGTTCCAAGGCAAGACATATCTCCAGAAACTCCTTCCTTGCGAGTTCATCCTGCCGGGTCTGAGGAAGGTGACCGGACATGGATGCGAACGCTTTTCGTAGGCGGCCGGCTTGCTGGTTCACATCATCGATCTTAACGGTTTCGTCACGGTGCAAGGTTGCTGAACCCTGCTCGTTTTCACGCACAGAGGAGGTGATTGCAGAGAGATCCTTCCTGACGGTTTCAAGATAAGTTCTTGCCAAATCCAAGTCCTCGTTTCCTTTCGGGCTCTCTAGGTGTGAAATGAAGTAAACGGCGAGCCCGATAAAGGTTAACGGTTATCCAACCTTGGGGAATTTTGCAAAGCGGACCTGTTAGCACGGAGAGCAGCTCGTTTGATTCAGTGACAGTCGACGCGATGGTTGCATCCGCCTACAACTTGCATTGGATTTTTTAAATCGATACCGATGTAGCCATCAGGAAAACGAACAGCAATGGAAAGCTCTGCCAGCCGATCCTCAGAGCTACGCATCTTGGCATCGAGGTCGTATGCAACGCGTTGAAATTGCTTTACTGATTTTGACATTTGTTGTGCTGCCTGCCTTCGATGAAACAAACACAGCTTAAGCCTTCTTGTGCACACAGTGGGGATTGCACTTACTTTGTCTGGGCTATCCTTGACCGGAGGAGAACTATTTCATGCTGAGCAAGCTCGAGGTCATTCTCCGAGTATTCGGCGCGTCTTCTACGTGTTTCAAGGTGTTTAGTAAACGTTCAACAAGGGTCTCCGGAGAAAGATATCGGAGCGAAATACCTGGCTAGGGAGGGAGGCGCATAGTCAACAAGATTCATGGAAACTTCCGCTTCAGAGGAGATGCCATCTATCTTCTCATATCTGTATACGTAAGAGCGTTTGGGTGTCAGAGGAAGCAGCCAGTGGTACCTGAGGGTTCAAACGCACCTGGAGACTTCGTCTCTTTCTAGCACAATCTCCCGTAATGCAGCACATATGCATCCATCGCTTTCGGCTCCACAAGCTCCTTCTTCGTCCTTGAGTGCATCTTCCGATATCCTGCCACAGTCCTGCACCTGAGCTGCAAGCCACTGCAGTAATAGTTGTGCTGCCTTGCGATCGTCTGTTTCGTCGACATCTTCAAGGTGTGCACCTTCCATAGAGGGACCATCAAGGTACTTGAGAATTCTGGATACTGCTTGAAGCTGTGATGTGGACAGCATTCCGACGTTGGGGGCTAAGCAAACTGAGATACGTGTAGAGAAATAGAGAAAGGAGAATGACTGATGTTGACGTGACGCGACGCGTCGTGATCTGATCACGCGACTACTACTTGACGACCTGCCCCAGTTGGTCCCTGGAGCACTGGAAGTCCTCTCGAAAAAAAAGAGTGGCATTTACGGTAAGTTCAGGATCGTAACAAGACTCGGTAGCAACAATATAGAGTAGAGGTCAGTATACGCTACAGGGAGAAAGGGATCGCATACGGCGAGAGATGGGCGAGTCTTATTCAACGACTTGCAGGATGGTATAATGAAGACGAATAAGTGGGTGGGGGTAGCGAGCATAAGGAATCACCAACGAGGCGCTGTCGGATGGCGAAGAAAGGGTGGGCACGATTCCGCCTAGGTACGGCGTGCCGCAAAAGTGGAGATTAAAAATACAAACCTTAGATAGGGAAGCATGCGCTTTAGTGATGACCATTTAATAACAGAGACAGGACGCACAGGAATAGGTGCGATGCAAGATATAACTTAGCAATGAATCATATGGAGCCGGAAAGGCACCAAACGAGATATGCGAGACCAAGGAGACCCGTGCTCGACGGGACGGGCCACCTGAGATTGGCAGCATCAACCAGGGGAACAGCCTCAGCGATTGTCTCGTTCAGGCAGGAGAGCAGGTTGTTATCAATGTCCGTTGGTAATGGTGTGTCAGGCGTTCCTTCCGGACCAAGAGCCCCGGTGTTGTTGTACCCGTCCAGAGTGAGGACGACGCTGCTCGCGCGGTAATATTGCACCGCTTGCTCTGGTTTAGGAGCGGCCACAGTATCATCGTAATTCGTTGCAGTGATGTTGTCCGGAGAACTCAAATTATCCCGACAGCTGTCGACAATGTCGTCGATGAGGGATTCGAGGCTGGCCTGGTCAGTCATTAACCGGAACGTCGTATTTTGGCTTGAGGATGAAAACGCAGCCGTCATCTGCACGCCACCAGGCCTACTGCTGTTGTCCCACCGCCCGTACTGCGACGGAATGTATTCGGTCAGAAATGAAAGGACACAGGTTCAGATCACACACACCTCGGTATTATGGAGGTACAATGCTGAGCCGCCGAGGCCTACACCACCCCATGCGAGAGGCCAGAATACGAATGGGAAGCCCAGTCCGCCGACGCCACGTCCAGTATGTCCAGGATAGCCGCTTCCGTATGTCCTGGAAATAACACATCGAGTCAGGTCGAGTCAGGAAGTTGCATTACTCGATGGAAAGAGAATCGTACCTAGTTCCAACGACTTGTTGCCGAGTCCCACCACCTGAGGTTCTTCCTGCGAACAGTTGTCCAGCACCAATGACTGTTGCTGCCCCTCCGCCTGCACCAAATGCTGTCGCGGACTTCGTGGTTCCACCGCTACTGACAGGAACAGACCTCCCGCCACTGCTGCCACCGCTAGAGCCGCCGGATCTTCCACCTCCACCTCTTCCTCCACCTTTCCTTCGATATAGCTTTCTATCCGAACGTTTGGAGATAAAAGGGACGTGCATTCAAGTGTTAGAGAAGATCCAGGGTCTTCAAGAGTCAGTAAACAAGAGATCGAGGTGTAGGATGTGAGAGACAGTCGTTTCAAACAATGTCGTCAAGAGGATGTCAGAGCCAAGGACCGCAACTCCACCGCGACCTTTATAGTGGGTGGACTCGATCCTCCCAAGGACCCAAGCTATTATATGTGCCAAAAGGAGAAATTCGGTTTCCACGCCTGGTTTCGGCAACTTGGCCTCAGAAAGGGAGCCAGGGCTATGCCACACGTCAAAAAAGGACGTCTTTCGTTGTAAAAACTCTAGGCTGCACAGGTTGTCGTCCAATCTCACGAGGGACATGAGGTTCTTTGAAGTTTCTCTCGTAATAGACATCTTCTATGTGGATCGCGTGATTACTGAAAAGGTACTAAATTCTCTTCCCCAATGGCTAGTAAAATCCGCGACCGCCCAGCTCTATGTCAATATTCAAGGAATGAGGTAATCAGGGATGGCGTTTTAGAAACGCATAAGTAGCACCAGGATAGACAGCCTCATGGACTCGAATGCGGACTCAGTCGTTTTGGTCCCGCGTCGGTACAGCTCTCATAGTCTACCGGGCGACCTACAACCCTGCAGGCTGAAAGTACAAACGAGGGAGACAGCGCTCGTAAAAGGGCTAGGTGGCAGGAGAAAGTACTATAAATTCATGCAAGTACAAGGAGTCTCGAGGAGTCGAGGACTGCAACAATCTACGAACTTCTATATCCCATGATCTATCTGGAATTCCAGGCGCCATAACGTTCCAAAAACGAAGACGACGACTACTACGACTCCCTGGAATACTATATCTCGCCATGGAGTATCTTTTTGTACCGTAACAAAATCCTCCTGAGATGGCGACCAGGATTTTTCCTGATTGGCTGAAGACGTGCGCCACACAAACGCCCAAACAGAATAAGTAGTTCACGCTGCCGACAATAGATTACTTTGTACTCAAAACTCAATATTTCATTGTAATAACTGCCCGCCATGCTTTGAGAAAGGAGGCACCATATGGTGGGGGACATTCTTGAGGATTATCTACCCGGTCACAAGAGCCACCAAAGTTGCCGTTCTATTTCAGATCGGGCATCCTTGCAGCCGGGATACCCATTCTTCTGGTCTGGAGCGGCAAGTGGATTGAGTTGACTAAGAGTCTTCGAAATACAAGTATCCCATTACTTGTTTGATGGACAAAGGCAGCCGACAGGCTGTCCTGCACGAGACGATACATTAGTTACGCACCTCAGGTTTGACGTTTGCTCCGATCGGTTATTAGGATGCAGCCATTCAGTCTAACGCTCAGCAGGAGGGTCGCTGTGGCCGTGAGTAAAGATCCCATATAGTCGTCGGAGGCAGAAATGGACCGTATTCACAATATATAGTTCTGTTTC
Source organism: Cyclocybe aegerita (assembly GCA_902728275.1). NCBI lineage: Eukaryota > Fungi > Basidiomycota > Agaricomycetes > Agaricales > Hemipholiotaceae > Cyclocybe > Cyclocybe aegerita. The sequence continues at coordinate 107,632 of CACVBS010000112.1, read as the reverse complement.
TTCAGTGTCACTCAGCGAATAGAAGGCCGAGACCCTTCCTGCAGGATTAGGAGCGAACAGCTGCTACACCCAGTCGAGGAGACAGTGGTCGACGACATTGTTGCGGATTTTTGAATAATCAAGCACAAGACAGAAAAATGCTGGCAGGAACCGGGTACCCGGTGCTTGGCGAATTCGCTCGTCCCGACGGGCGGGATGGCGTCCTCACGTACACCGCCTTGCTAGTTTCACGAGGCGCTCTTGTGGGTCGTCTACCTTGAAAACCGTCCTAACTCTCCGGGATCTCTGGAACCACCAGCAAACCCTACAAGCTCCAGGGTCTGCCGGTAGAGGGATTTGCGAGACCGCGAAGTGATCGAGGTGGAGTCAATCTTGGTAATATGCGAGTGGTACTAGGATTGGATCCTGTAACACTGGGACAACACTGCAGTGCACTCATCTGGACGAAATCCGAGACAGAAATGACAGAAATGTATTGCGTTGCGTTGCAGTGCAGGAGGCAACACTCTGATAGTTGTAAGACGGGGCTAGTGAGGAAGGACATTAGGAAGTGTAGGGGTTTCCCAGATAGTGGACTTACTACAAGTGCGCGCTGACCAGCGCAGATTTAGACCCGAACAGAGGTATACATTATGACAGCAGATCAGTGCAAAGGGTCCAGACTCACGAGCGGCAGCAGAGCATGAAGCATAGAAGATCAAGTCGTCAAGAATATAAAGCACAGAAGGGGACATCAAGATCGCTTTAGCAGTTCCTCCACGCCTTTCATGAAGTTCGTGCCCGATTTGTCGTTCTCGAGCGTCTTGGAATGTTTTTCCAGTTTTGCGATGGTACGTTCAACCTTCGCAGGCGTGTCCTTCGTGCTTTCTAGAACCGGAGACACTGAGTTTCAACAGCCGTAAGTCTACACATCGGTCTCGAAGGCTAAGGATGGCACCGATTTCGTCTAGATTTTTCTTCAGCTGGATCCACAGCGCATCGCGGGCCTCGTAGTCTGCCCGAAGTTCTTCGTACAGGGTGTTGATTTGAGCCTGAAAAGGGAGAAGCGTCAGATGCAGTAAGTCATTTGAAGTCGTACCTGTGTTGATTTCAGAGCTTCTCTGAAGTCCATGCTTTGCGCATATATGGCCTCTTCCGTCTTTTTCCAGGCGGTATTGTACGCGATGCTACCTCGAGCGTAAGATGCGTCCACTTTCTGGTCGAGAACACTAAAGATGGCTTTAACATGGTTATGAGTAGAGACCAGCGTCTTGGCGATTTCTTTTTTCAGCTCCTTGTCCTGGGCCGCGAAGGCAGAGTGGAGAGACTCAGTCAGAAGGTCAATGTTGTGCTCCTCAGATTCTTCCGAGCTAGCAGATGTCTTTAGAACAAACGGAAAAACGCGTGCAGGACGGCAGTAGCGGGCTTACGGCTCTTCCATGAGGTCAGAGAAGAGGGTGTCTTCCTCCTCCCAATGGAAGCCAGAGATGTCGGAGTCCGTTCCAGAGGCCCAGCCATCGTCTTCAACTTCGTCGTCGCCTTCAGAGTGAGGATCATCCCTAGACTTAGGATGCTGATAACGTTCATCACCGGGCACGCGCTGTGCCGGACGTGAAGCATGTGCTAGGGGTGAGCGCGCAAAAGATACCGCGGGACGCGACGGTGTACGTTTCTTGTAGAGGGGCGCTGTGTTCTGGGTGTCAGCACGCGTCGTTTAGCAAGAGGATGCTCGAAAGGAGCTCAACATGATTTCTGGGGTGTTCGCTTGGATTTGCGGAAGTGGGACGGAAGCCGGGGCATGGTGGTAGGAATGAAGCGGGGATTAAAACTCCGCTGATCGACTGCTGGTGTCACTTCGCGCCTTTCTCCCCCTGGCCTCGTCGTTTTTCCTTTCGTCCAGCGCCGTCGTTGTCTTTCTCGCTCGCTCTCCTCCCTCCTTTCGCCCTCCCTTGTCCCCGCCTGTTGTTGGCCCACCACCCTTCAATCTACCCGAAAAAGTTCATCGTCCGCCATGAACTCCCGCCCGCACAAAGTCAGCTCAGCCCGCCCCAATGTCTCTTTATTCGCGACTAACGCCAATTCATGACAGCAATCTATGTCGGAGCTCAAGCTTCGGAGGCTGACGGAGCACAATCAGCGGCTGCGGGAGGATCTCGCCCGACCAAGGGTTCGTGTCAGTGAGGCCAGCGCAAGGTACGTCCCTCATTATCGCCTTCAACGACTGTCGTTGCCAACCAGTTCCGACGCCTTTTCAGCCTGATTCGTTACTGCAAAACGACTAAGGATCATCTCGTACGTCTCTTTTTTTGCGACTGGCGCGGCCCCCCTTTCGTCGCCGCTGTCCCCTGTTGTCTGGCCTAGCCCCGCTGACGATTTTTCTCCCTCCTAGATCCCCTCTGTGTGGGGCCCTGTGACCAAGGGCGAGGATCCCTACGCGCCACCAGCGCAAGGATGCAACTGCGTCATAATGTAGAATCTCGGGGCACTTTATTCGCCCCTTTGGCAAGCATGCGCGGGAGGAACGGCTGAATGGAGAGAGAGAACCTCTCTTGGAGATATTGGCTTTTCTTTCTTGGTTGCGTCGGGGTGCGCTTGCTTATCTTTCTTTTGGGAATCCCCGACCAAGATAGACGCATATACCGTTTTCCAAATACCTGCTGACCCTCATCCACCCACATTCCTTTCGAATCTCGACCTCTTCTCGTCTTCGTTGTTTCATGGATGATTAGCGCTATACACCCCGGAGGCATGCCGTTCAATTATGCTATCAATTACACCTTCATCCATGGACATGTTTTATAAGTACTGCTTTCCGGTGCCTTCCCCCTGTTCCATGCTCGTATTTTTATTATACCTCCCCGCCCACCCGCTACCTTAGTCGTTGCCCGTGCCATATTATATGGTAGAGCCAGTCTACAGACTACTGTATACTCCTGCTGAAGCACGCGGACTTGCCAAAAGTTTCTGGGTTGTGACCCGTTGTCTGATGCATGAGATGGGAAAGTCTGATGGACAGCTCTTTTAGGAGGGGGCTGTTCACATGGCCCACCCTGACAGAGCCATCTGCAAAATTATTACCACCCGATTATAACCACTTTGCACACGCCAGTCATCTTGACCGTCAACACTCACGACAACGAGCAACCCCAGACCACAGCGCCCACATCCACTATCTGTGCGTCCACTTTCCGTGTCCTGACCTCCTCATTCGGTGTATACGCGGCCTTGGCTTACCCATCCTCCCGCCCACAGCAGATTTGTATATCAGTCCACCAAAATCATCATGAGCACACGCACAGGCGGTCGGCAATCCATGTCAGAGCTGAAGCTCAGACGCCTGATAGAGCACAACCAACGTCTGCGAGAGGATCTCGCACGACCGCGAGTGAGAGTCAGCGAAGCCAGCGCCAGGTAAGTCCCCGGGTTCTCGGAGCGCCTTCCCCCTCTACCCCCGGGCGCTGACCTCCTTCCCCCTGCGTTCTCCTCAGCCTTATTCGATATTGCAAGACCACAAAGGACCATCTTGTGCGTAACGCGTCTTTCTGGTGGTTTGGATGGCCGGTTCGCTGACAGACGCCCGATGTTGTAGGTGCCGTCCGTTTGGGGCCCAGTAGGACGAGCAGAGGATCCCTACGGCCAACAAGCCACAGGGAAGTGTTGCAGCATCCAGTGATATCCCTCTTCTTCTCCTAGACACGCCCGCCATCGTGCACCTCCACTTCCTCCAGGAAGCATCCTCGTTACCCCGGAACGGTTCAGGATGCCCCGGCGGTAAAAGCACCCATTCGACATCTTCCTATCACTCTTACAACCATTGTAACACCACCACTGACACCCATCCATATTCCATCCTTCCACCCTCTCTGGATGCTTGCCATTTTGCTTCCGCTGCTATCCTGGTTCCTGTCTTCAATCCCCTGATGTCTATTCCATATGATATTCTCTTTTCTCGTCGCTGGAAGTATCCAGTTGGGCATTCGGAATCTGGACGGCACTTTCACTTTTTTTCTCTATTCTTTCCCTCGCTCTCCCTTATTTTTGTAACTGTAAAGACATGTTTTCGTCGTATTTAAGCACTACCCTCCAACTTGCTTTGCTTTCTATCGTGACATGGGATTGATTACGGCTCCTATACTATGGTCTAAGCCAGGATACATTACCCAGCCAGCCGTCAATGTCAGAGGTTGTCCAACAGGTGACCCGACAAAGTACCAGTCTGCTGTAATAGCCGGAGACTACTTTCCGTTAATTACAGTCGGTCAAGGAAACCCTTGACGGCACTGTCGGGAAGAGCGCCTACAAACTGCTCTACGGGAGCACCATCACGGAATGCAATCACAGTGGGCATTGCGCGGACCTGTGTACAACAAACCCCGCTAAGCAAATGGGTTCAATAAATATAAAACCAGGTAGTACGGACCTTGTACTTCATCGCCAGCTCTTGGCCTGCATCACTGTCTGTGTCGACTTTGACTAGGTCGAACGGAAGTCCAGAACCGGATTTGTGCGGTTCATTCGTCAGATTTTCGATGACAGGGGCCAGTTGGTGGCAGGGGCCACACCAGCTGTCCACGATAAACGTAAGGCACAACGTTTAGGAAGGAAGGACGGAAGACGACGGAGGAATGAAACAGAACGCACTCGGCGTAAAAGTCGACCACGGCAATGCGGTCTTTGGCGCTTATCGCCTTGGTGAATGTCTACCGAAAAGGCTTTTCAATACGATTAACTCTTGAGGCGTTTTCAACAGGAGCTCTGGACGTACTTGGACGTCGGCTTTTGGGTACACGACCGAGCGTGGCAATGAGGTGTGGAAGGACCGGCTACCGCTTGACAGACCGGTCTTGATAGCGGAGAAGGATGCCGCTGAGGATTTGAGAAGATGGGAGACACGGCTGGCTGACATTTACGTGGAGGGTGTTGTTGTTGGCTGTCGAAACTTGTCGAAGACGTCGATGAGGTATTCGGAGTTCTCGGCGTTTGCCATAGTCGGTCCGGCATCGGTCCCGGTTGTTCCACAGTCTTCAACCACCACCACGACAACTCTGAATATTATTATTCCTCTCCCCACGGTCTCTGATGTTTGTCCCACTGTGAACGATCTCTCATCCTTCAGAAGATCTTCTACGTATCATGATATGTTCCTGATATCAATCAGCTCTGCTCCGTCCTGCAACACGAGGAGACATCACAACGATTCTCCGAGTCCATCCATCAAATTTGCTCTATTTTTGCCTCCTGTGCTGTTGTTTGCTATATATCTGGCCAACCGCCGCATCCAACCAATGGAATCATGGCAGCAGACCCTTCATTACAACTCGTAGCCTGCGGGCATTGACAACGACTTTGCTTGATCCTTTCTGCGGAGTAGCCTGCAAAGGTTTCTCTCTCGAGCATCCACCACGAACTGCCCCTCAACCTCAGCCCCCCCTATCCTGTCGCAAGGAGACGGTGAAATTTACTTATGGTTCTAGAAGCTCGCAAAATGAGCTCCTTGTCATAAGGTGAGGCCTTTTCCAATACCCTGTGTTCCAAAAATACCCCACGTCCTACGGCTACTGTGGGTCGTTTTTCTCATCACCTCGTTAAAAATAAGTCTTTCTAAAAATACAGTGGTCCGTTGTTATAGAAATCGAGTAAAATGGGATTCGTACTGCCCAGAGGGGTACAAAAGGCGTGCTGGCGGATGATTGGTACGCTAGTTCGTTCCCTTTCCCCCCGCAGCACCTGGGTTGTTGGACTTTTTGAGCAGCGTAACATCTTTTTTTTTTCTCTCCTTCCAGCTGCTTATCCTTTCTTTTCTTACAGGCTCATCGTTGTTTCTCTCTTGCCTTGGACAAGACCTTCCGATTGCCCCAGTCTAGTCGACGTATCAATCTTCTGAACCAACATGCGTGTCTCTGTCCTAGCTGTTTCCCTGCTCTCTGCTGTCGCCGTCAAGGCTGTTGACACCCTCGTCAAAGTCGGAGCTGGCGGGGTATCTGACTATCAGCCACCCATCGTGTTCCGATACTGACGAGTCGTTGCAGTTGGTCTTCGACCCTTCTAGCATCACGGCTGCTGAAGGGGACACCGTCACCTTCCAATGGTACGGTCTTTTCTATCCCTTTTCTATTTGAAGATGCAAGGCTAATCCTCTGGCTCTTTCTCTTTCCTTCATCTAGGCAACCGACTGGAAAGAACCACGTACGTATTTCCGTCTTCGCCTCAGTTCACCTAAAGCTGATTCCATACTTCTGCAGTCCGTCACCGAATCTACGTTCGCTGCCCCATGCACACGTCAGACAATACCAACAGAAGGGGTCGACTCTGGCTTCATGATCGCTGGCGCAAACGCAACCGAACTCCCTCAATGGACGATCACTATCGTCAATGCCTCCGCCCCGCTCTGGTTTTTCTGTGCCCAAACAGCCCCGGTTGAGTGAGCGAGAGTTTTCTGCTACAGCTTCATTAGTCGAAGCTGATAATTATTCTCCTTCCAGCCACTGTGGATCAGGAATGGTATTCGCTGTCAACGCGCCTCCCAGCAAGACGTTCGAACAATTCCAAGTAAGCCTCTGCACTTCCTGCCTGCTGTCCTTCTTCCTGACGGCTTACTTGCCCTAGAACGCCGCCAAAGCCACTCTAAACAACTCGACTTCAACAGCGACCGGCGCAGGTACTGCTACCACTGGAGGAGGTGCAAGCGCCTCTGGTACCGGCACTGCTCCAGCTACGAGCACAACCGCTAATGGTGCACTAGAAATCGGAGGTGGCGCCGCTGGCGTGATGACAGCAGTCGCGTTGCTCGTTGGTTTGGTTCTTTGAGAGGGAATCTTGGAGCTAGTCTTCAGGATTTAGTCGGCGTAGACTATTGGGTTTCTTTGAACGATGTATTTTGGGCCTAATGTCATTTTCTGACTTGAAACAAAAATCTGGAAGGATGTTCTCCGGCACAGCTGGAGCAGAGTAAAATACACAGTATTGTGTTGCTGTAGAAGGACTCAGATAGGAAGCAAGTGGAGGTTGGGATGAACTTAGACTAAGCGACGCCTTGATTAGATAAACACCGACAAAGCTCATTAGCCTTGCGGCGCGGCTTGAACTACACGTTTGCGGTCTGCTGTGGTCATCCTGCCTGCTGCCCTGCAGCGCCAAAAAATTACCTTCTATCTTACAAACCTACAGTATGGATGCGATTAGAGTTTCGAAGGCGAGTACTTACTGTGGCTTTTCAACTAACGCCCATAAATCGAGCCCGAATACAGGTGGAACAGATTCTTTTCATGAAGACCGGGTCAATCTCCAAAGGAACACTGCATCTTACGGCCCACCATATTATCTTCCGATATGAGAACGCGGGCGAGAAGGAAATGTGGGTGAGTAGGGCTAGTGTGCTGCCGCCTGGTGTAGCTAAAGAGGAGGTCGATTGCAGATGCCCTACCCCCTGATATCCCTGGTCAATCGACTGCCGCAGACGCTGCAAGGACAATCCCAGCTCAACTTCCACACCCGGACATTTGAGTCCTTTTCATTCACGTTCAAGAAAGACACAGACGCGAGCGATGTGTTTGAGAGCGTGAAGGAGCTAACTGTTGCTCGTGAGTCGCGATGAGTCTCTATCTCGGTGCCCTTGCTCATATTGTCTTTGGTAAATAGCATCTGTCACCCAGCTGTATGCTTTCTTCTACAACCCGAACCCACCTCTCCCGACGAGTGAAGGATGGAACTTGTACTCTCCACGCGATGAATATGGACGGATGGGCATTGGCACGCGTTCGAAGGCATGGCGGTTCACGGATCTGAACAAGGATTACTCCGTACGCTCTCCCGCTCGTTTACACCCTCCTATGCTGAGGCGACGTAGTTTTGCCCCACGTACCCTGCCCGCTTGGTCGTGCCCACTCGGATAAGCGACACAACACTCCAATACGCCTCTAAGTACCGCAGCAAATGCAGGATCCCCATCCTGAGCTATCTACACTGGGCAAACTTTGTGCGGACTGTCACTTTTCGTGTTAGGGCCTCTAACGAGCTTCCATCCGTTTCCAGGGGAGCATAACGCGCTCCAGTCAACCCATGGTAGGGATCACGCAGAGCAGATCCGTGCAAGACGAAAAGCTCATAGAAGCCATCTTCCAATCACACTGGTCGCCTGAAACTCGTGTTCCTAGTACTGCGGTCTATGGAGCGACCCCCACGAACCTCATCATCGATGCTCGACCCACCGTGAATGCTGTAGCGAACACGGCGAAAGGCGCCGGCACGGAGAATATGGACTACTACAAGGAGGGAAAGAAGGTGTATCTCGGAATCGACCATATTCACACGATGCGCGAATCCCTGGCGAAGGTCGTAGAGGCACTGAGAGAGGCAGATCAACTCCTGGCCAGTATAAACAACGGTCTTCCTGACCAGGTTTCAGGGTTGGCTGTCCTCGACAGACAAGCTCTACGCCGATCAAGTTGGCTCCGGCATATTCAAGCGATATTGGAAGGCACGCTCATCATCGTGAAGAACGTCCACATAAATTCATCGCATGTCCTCATCCATTGTTCCGACGGATGGGATCGAACGTCACAGCTGTCTGCTTTGGCGCAGCTGTGTCTCGACCCTTTCTACCGCACCATTCGTGGGTTCGAAATTTTAATAGAGAAGGATTGGCTGTCGTTTGGACACAAGTTCCTTGATCGGTGTGGCCACCTCTCGTCGGACAAGTTCTTCCTGTCACCAACGGTCGACAGTAATTCGGGCAGCGGCGCAGATGCTGCACAGGCGTTCCTCGCGTCGGTGCAGAATAGGTTCGCCTCGCAGAATCATATCAAGGAGACAAGTCCAGTGTTTCATCAGTTCCTCGAGTCGGTGCGGCAACTTCAGAGGCAGTTTCCTGAACGGTTCGAGTTCAATGAGCGGTTCCTCCACCAGCTCTACTACCACCTCTACTCCTGTCAATTCGGGACGTTCCTTTTCAACTGCGAGCGCGAACGGAGGGTAGGAGAGGGTGCTCCGCCTGCGACCGAGAGGACTGTTAGCGTCTGGGATTTCTTCAACTCTCCTTCGGAGATGGCGCAAAATCAGAACCCGAGTTATGATGCATCGTTGGATGACCCGGCCAGGAGGACGTCTGATGCGGATATGGGCGTTCTGCTACCGAATCCCAAGGACGTCCGGTTTTGGCATGAGCTGTATGGGAGGACGGACGAGGAGATGAACGGGCGGGTTGTTCCTATGCAGCCACGAGATCCTGATTCTACGGACAGCGCTGACGAAGATTTAGCTATTCAGCGGTCACTAACTCCAGACGTTACTCAGCCTTCCACCTCAAGGCCAACAGGGTTGTCGCAACCAATGAGCCAGTCTTTGAATGTTCCTTCCCCCTCAGCACGGAGCCCTTCTCCTGGTATCGCCAGTGGTCTTCGAGAATTGTCGTCCTCATTACCTGATTTAATCGTCCGCGCTGGTCCAAGTAGGAATACCGCCTCAACACCGACACCGTTGAGCGATTCTACATCCAAGCCTCAAGCGTCGGCATCTTCTCCAATAAATTCGCCTATTTGGGGACGTACTCGCCAACCGGAACTCTTATCCGGAGGTGGTGTCAAGTCTGTCTGGGGAAAGCTTTCATCCAACGCGTCTGCAGCGTTCTCGGTTATGCAAGATGCCTATACTGGGGTAGCGAAAGACTTGATGAGTTCGGGATCTACGGAAGACACTCCGGCGAAAACGTCAGAGCTGCGTGGACGAGAGGCCCTCAATGGTTGGGGAGAAGAGAGCTCTAATGTTGCTTCTTCGTCGAGGGTCCCGTCGATGTCTGCGAACAATCCGTGGGCGTCGTCTTTTAAACAAACTTCATCGAGATCGTTTTCGATATACGAGGAGAATCCTTGGGGAATGCCTGACCCTGCGCCTCCTCCCCAGGAAGCACCCAACGCACATTCCGCGCCTGTCCAACCAACAAGCCCGCTTCCCCTTGATCCTATAATACCCATCATTCCGACACCAGTGCGCAAGCTGACTGCATCATCACTCACTTTGACAGGGCGGAGCTCTCCGAAACCTGGTTCAAGACGTGGCTCTCAGCTTCCAGCTGCACCAGCCTCCCCTACGAGTAAAACCAAGGACAGCAATACAGACCCTCTCGGCGTCGGACTGTTATAACTACTGAGATGAGTAATTATTTCCGCTGAATTGTACGCATAGAGTGCCGTGTATCTTATACGCAACCTTTACATCGACGCGATCTTTCTCACAAGTAAGTACCTTCTACGGAGCTCGCAGGTTCGTAAATTTCGCAAGATGAACGCATGGGGATACGATGGCGTCAACTGCTTCTACCGTTCTTCCTTGGTTCTCCCTGGGTTGCGCCCTGGGTCAATTTACGTTTTAAATAATCTTATCCAGGGACTCTAGCGAATCATCGGCCGCAGCGTAAAGTTAACGTGAAAACGACACCGCTTAGGTTGAGAAAAAAGAAATGCGTCGACGATGGATGGCGTGATATGGAACGATGCGCTGACATAATCACTAAGTGTCTGATAAATTTGAAAAAGTTGACTTCTATCTTCATCCTTGCCTCTTCCCCCCAACCCCATTCCCTCCTCCAACTTTCGTCGTCGCCATAATGACCGTCAACGGAACCTCCTCCGCTCACTCCCGCCTCCCCCCTGGTCACTTCCTTTTCACCTCCGAGTCGGTTGGTGAGGGCCACCCCGGTATGTGCGACGCGTTGTGCTTCGCTGGCGCACAAAGTTGATTTTGCATCAGATAAAATTTGTGACCAGGTTTCCGATGCCATTGTGAGTTTTCTAGTTTTCATCGGCTTCTTGGCGGCTTTCCTGACCTTTGACGACGTGTCCAGCTCGATGCCTGCCTTGCTGAAGACCCCTCATCCAAGGTCGCTTGTGAGACCGCCTCCAAGACTGGCATGATCATGGTATTCGGCGAAATTACCACCACAGCCAAAATCGACTACCAGAAGGTCATCCGCGACACCATCAAGAAGATTGGTTATGACGACTCTTCCAAGGGCTTCGACTACAAGACTTGCAACATCCTCGTCGCCATTGAGCAGCAATCTCCCGACATTGCTCAAGGCCTTGACCACGGGTCTCTCGAGAACCACGGTGCCGGTGATCAGGGTATCATGTTCGGTTATGCTACCGACGAGACGGAGGAATACATGCCCCTAACCATCATGCTCGCCCACAAGCTCAACGCCGCTATGGCTGCTGCGCGCCGCTCTGGCGAGCTCGGTTGGCTCCGGCCCGACTCGAAGACTCAAGTCACCGTTGAGTACAAGAAGGAAGGCGGTGCGACCATCCCTCTTCGTGTGGACACCATTGTCATTTCCACGCAACATGCTGAGGAGATTTCCACCAAGGAGCTTCGTAAGGAGATCCTCGAGAAGATCGTCAAGAGGGTCATCCCCGCCCATCTCCTTGACGCTAGGACCATCTACCACGTGAGCCAGCTTTTAGCCCTGCCCCGCACATGATGGCTTACTATTCTGCCTGCCACTAGATTCAACCCTCTGGCCGCTTCGTCATCGGTGGTCCTCAGGGTGATGCAGGTCTGACTGGCCGCAAGATCATTGTCGATACGTACGGAGGATGGGGTGCCCATGGAGGAGGCGCCTTCTCAGGCAAAGATTTCTCCAAGGTCGATCGCTCAGCTGCTTACACGGCTCGCTGGATCGGTATGCCGTACCCATTCTGGTCGTTGTCTTATCTTATTGACCCCGTGCCAGCCAAGTCCCTTGTCGCTGCTGGCCTTGCTCGCCGTGCCCTCGTCCAGCTGTCGTACGCCATTGGTGTCGCTGAACCCTTGTCGATCTACGTCGACACCTACGGTACTGGTACGAAGAGCGACGAGGACCTCGTTGATATTATCCGCAAGAACTGGGACTTGCGACCTGGTGTAATTGGTAAGTTCTCAATCATGTCTGCTCCTTCGGGGTATTAATGAATGTTCTTCCAGTCCGTGAACTCGACCTCCAAAAGCCGCAATACCTCAAGACTGCTTCCTACGGCCACTTCGGCAACCCCGACTACGCATGGGAGAAGCCCAAGCAGCTCATCCTGTAATTTATTTCTAGACGCAAGGTTAGATGCCCTCATCTCTTCTCTGGTTAATTATGTTTTCTTGCTTTTTGCATCGGAAGTTCATCCTTCCGCCCGTTCATTTCATGCATTGCATTGTCCTAGATACCACTAACGACCCAGCACACTCACACTTTGACGAACCGACCTCATCATCACCATTACGCTCTTGTGGATTGTAGATCATGGCATTCTGCCACTAAACCCGTAGTACACAAAAAAACCCGTAATATGTAGTTATCAACCCTGAATCAAACGCGTTCAACCGCAAATTGATTCTTCACATGCCTTTGTGTGCTATTTTGAATTTGGGTCTGACTCTGCGGGATTTTAATGGATATTCTTCAACGAAGTTTACATAAAAAAGATCCGTTTCCGACCAAAGTTACTACAGAGGGAGCCGAAACTCGGATCCGGAGTCGATGTGATAGCACTTGAGAATAATTCTTGGAATGAATTATTCTCTTGTGATGATCCTATTCTTTGGCATTTGGCCGTTGCCAAAACTACCATGGCAGAGTGGCAGTCCCAGGTTGGCTTTAAAAGGTGCAGATACGTCCGAACGGGGTGGCGCGCGCCAGCGCAAGAGATTTGCCAAAGACAAGGAACCAGACAAGGCTTTGGTGAAGCTTTGGTCAATTTAATTGTGCCGTTTCTACGACACGTATTCTCAAGTGCTGACAAAATGCGAGTATTATATCAGCTGTATACAAGCTAGAAAGGTAGAAATGCGAGGTTTGCAGTAGAGTAGATGATGTCGATTATATGCTACTATCAGGAAAGAGGGAGTGTCCAGCTTCGATGCTACAGAACGATAGAGGGGCTAGAAAACCTATGCACGGCCAGATCTACAGAATGCAAAACAAAAAAAAAGTGAAAATAGAAGCTGGACACGATCTAGGTGTGCTGATCAACAAGAACACTATTCAAAGAGAATCAAGATTGGCAATTGTTATTAGGGAGCAACCAGAACAAGAACTGACTTTCTTAGAGCCGCCTCATCGACAGGCGGCCCACGTCCATCTCCCACCATAACCTTCATACCTTCACTCGGAACGCCATTGACGACAAGATAAAGCCAACCAGGGCCTGGCGGATAGACGTTGCCATTTGGTGGCCCCTGGGCACTCAGAACGCCAGCCCCTGAAGAGAACTTGAGATAAACCATGCGCGAGTTGGCATGGACGGCGTGTGTAACATAGCCCAGGTCCATCAGAACAACTACCAGCCGACATTTAGCAGAAGATCACTCAGGCGAGGTAGAATACTAACCTCTGACGTCGCTCGCATCTCCGGCCGGATAATGGACATTGATGGTGAAGTTCTTACCAAATGGCACGCTTTGGACCTTCTTCGTGATACTTGGGCGCTCCTGCGACATGTAAGGTGGATTTAACCATTCGACCCTATATTCCGTGCCATATTTGACCTCACTCCTATCCAAGTTGGGGTTACTCCCTGCGATCATCACACTGCCAGCCGGAGTAAGAGTCGCCACGCTATGATAGAGGCGGGGTATCCCGCTAGTCGGCATGCCGGCAGAGGAGAAACGGCTTCCAGCTTCAGCCAGCGGGTCATACTGAGTCGGCGTCAGAACAGGGTTATCAGCATTGGAGGCGCCAACCTGGTTCAAGACATTTGCGTAACCTGAGATTCCAGAAGCACCGCCATTAACGAGGAGTACTTTTCCGGTTGGCAGAAGGACGGCGTCGGGCATTACACGGGCAGTAGGCATAGTCTCAACATTCCATCCAGACTTGATGCCCGCCTCGGTCAGGATAAGCCGAGAGCACTGAGGTGAAGCAGGATCTTGTGATGAAATCTTGTAGCCGGGTTTCGTGTCGTCGACGGTAGAGCCACCGCACAAGAGAACTTCGGCAACGTAGTCGTTGTCAGGTGAAAGTGGGAGCAAGAGGCCAGTACCAGTCATGGGATAAGTAACCCGAACACCGTTGGGTATCTGAGGTAAGTAGGTCTCAGTCCTCGTTGTCCAGTCGTATATCATAGCGTCCCTATTAGCGGCCATAAACACTTTCCCATCCGGAAGGAGGAAAGCGATGGGGAATAGATTCGAGTACAATGTCTTCACCAGGAAGGGCAGCGTAATTGGCATGCCATTCGATCCTCGGATATTCTTGGGTGGGTAGTATTCGACTGTCGGGTTGTTGACCGTAGCATTATTAATCCAGCCGCCTTTCTTCGAACCACCAATGATCATCGCACTCCCATCGTTAATTCGGATGACAGTATTGTACCACCTAGGGCTGGCCATCCGGATCCGGGCGTGATTTTCGTACAGCTCACATCCACTGACGTCCGACGAGTCGCAGGGCTGAAAAATCCGAATCGCCTGAAGGCCGTCGAGGTCGCCAAAGTCAGCTGCGGATGTATGCGTCTCGACAACTGGATTCCCGCCAACGTTGATTAAGGTACCGTTTCCGAGGAACGTCCCACCAGCACAGAAAGAATTCGACTGGATCCTGAGAGGTTTGACTGAGTGATTCTCAAGGTTGTACAGAGCCGCCCAGGCAGGGTGGCCATCGACGGTAAGCGGGTTATGTTCGACCTTGTCCACAATCAGAGCGTGTGTTGGCGATATGATGGCGAGTTGCATAGCTGCGACACCAGTCGTTCCTCTCTGAACTAGAGTCCACGGTGTCGAATCGCGAATTTCCACCATGGACGCGTCGACTGGCGTTTGGGGCGTACGAACGCGGGAAGGAGAGCCTCGAGTAACAACAAACGCGTCCAGATCAATGATAGTGTCCTTGATAGCACCAGGTCGCTTCGCTGTGTTGACAATCTTGATCGTATGTGATGCCAGCAAGAGGTCGAATCTCCAGAACAGCCTCTGTTGCCTCAGCGGCATCGAGTGGTTACTATACGTATCCACCTCCTCCACCGGCTTGCCGTCAATCAGCACAATCGCGAGACCGTGTTTGCTATCCGTGTTGCCGAACCATTCGATGCCCGTACCGGTGAATGTGAAGGACACCTCCGCACCAGGATCGGATGTCGAGCGCAAGGATTTGCCGACGTAGCGGGTAGAGTACTGATCTGTCCAGGCTCCTTTGTAGGAGATCAAGGGGGAGGTAGAATCGTAGCTTTTCGCTCCGGGCGGGACGTAGTAAGGTGTGAAAGGAACCAGTTGGAGGGAAGTGGAAGTTGTATGGCCATTCCATGCAAGATCTCTGGACAACGCGATCCCAACGAGAAAAAGGACAGTAACGAGATGGACTAATGGACGCGTAAGCGCCATTTTCCTTCGAATCGAAAGAAGCCTCAGTAAGGAGGGGATGGCCTTGCACGAGGGCTACCAGTGAAGTTGATGATCAAGAACGACCCGTTTGGGTCTATGTTTAGAACTGTGCAATCGTATCCTCTGCTGAACGAAATTTCACATTCTCAATTTGATTTGGGTACTTGTGTTATGAAGTTAATAGGATAGGTGGGAGATACATGGTACAGTTTACATGGACAACATAATTGAAGCGATAAGGTAGCACGGTCTAGCGCACAAACGGCGGGTCAAGAGTCTAGGGTAGTCAAGAATTAAATGTATTGTGCAGCCCAACGGTGTCGTCTGAGCCGTTGACGGGGGTGCTGGCTCCTGTTTTCATTTCGTGGTGGTCACTACTAGCTCCGTTGGGGAGCTTTCCAGCAACGTCTGTGCCTTCAAGAGCGTCGAGATTGAGACTAAGGGCCTTGTCTCGTAGGTTGTCGGCACGAAGTCCCTCGATATGGAGCATATATGCCTCGTCGACGCCACCAGTAACATACTCGCCAGTGAAAACCGAGCAGTCGAAGTTTGGAATCGCGGGGTTGAGGTGTCGCACAGAGTTCAACAGATCAGGTAGAGTTTGGAAGATGACAAGGTCGGCACCAATGGCCGATGCAACGGCAGCGTCGTCGCGGGCGTAGGCTACGAGTTCCTTCCGAGAAGGCATGTCGATACCATAGACGTTCGGGTAGCTGGCTCAAAATAAATATCGTGGGAGGGGGGCACCTCTAATTGACTGACCGGATAGGTGGGGCACAGCTCGCCATGATTACCTTCTTTGCTCCAACGTCTTTGGCCATCTGGATGATCTCTTTGGAGGTCGTCCCTCTGACAATAGAATCTGAAATAGAGAATAAGTGACGATTCTTGGAAAAGCATATCGTTTTACACTCACCATCGACAATGAGCACATTCTTGTCCACAAACTCTAGAGCCATAGCGTTCAACTTTCTGCGGACGTTCTTTCTCCTATGCACTACAATCAATACGGCCTTCAACAAATTGAGTACTGCAGTACCTCATTTGCTGACCAGGCATGATGAAAGTCCTCCCGACATATCTATTCTTGATGAAACCCTCGCGGTAGGGAAGGTTAAGCCTTTGAGCCAAATTCAACGCAGCTACCCTTGATGTATCAGGAACCTACACCACAACTTTAAGCTGTACAACGCCAGGCAGAATCGAGACATCTATACCTACCGGAATGACAACGTCGACTTTGATGTTCGCTGCTTCCAAAACTGTTTTGACCTGATCAGCAAGGGCGTCGCCCATCGCCATCCGACTGCGGTAAACACTAATACCGTCCATGACGGAGTCGGGACGCGCAAAATAGACGTATTCAAAAATATCCGGAGCGAAAGTGGCAGGAGGTGCGATCTGCCTCCGAGAGATTCCGTTTCGAGTGATGATAACGGCTTGGCCTGATTGCGAATGAGATGAGTTTGTTGATTTAAATTAAGGTAAGCGTACCAGGTTTCACGTCCTCCCAATCTGCGAATCCACCTGCATCCGCCACAACACTCTCACTAGAGATAATATAGTCCAGGTGCTCTCCAACTTTCCTTGTCGCAAGTCCTACAGGTCGGATGCCGTTGGGATCACGAAATGCGATAATTCCGAATCCCGCAAGCATAGCACAGCAGGCATAAGCCCCTTTTACTTGCGACATCATCCCGCCGATAGCCGTAAAGATATCCTCCTCGTTGATACGAAACTTTCCGGTCTGTTGTAGGTTGTAGGCAAATATGTTGAGTAGGAGTTCCGAGTCTGAAGCCGTGTTGATGTGTCTGTGCGCCGTCTGATCCATGAATTGCATGAGATTAGCCGTATTGATGAGATTTCCGTTCTAAACATAGAAGATCAGATAGGCGCCCGCTTTGCGGGAAAGATAAGACTGACATGGGCAAAAACAATTCCGTAGGGAGAGTTGACATAAAATGGCTGAGCCTCAGCATTGTTGAAGCTTCCTGCGGTTGGATAGCGAACTAGAGAAAATGTTCATTGCCATTGCTGTACTTCCTTTCAAACTTGCCGAACTACGCACCATGACCGACGCCCATTCCACCGATCAGGCGAGAGATGGAATTGACGTCGAAGATGTCACGGACCATTCCATTGGCTTTGCATTGATAGAAGCGACCCTTTGGACCACAAGTGATGATACCGCACGCATCCTGGCCTCTGTGTTGAAGAAGAGATAGACCCTCGCAGATCTCTGGGGCTGCATCTATCGAGGGATCATGGAGAAGCAAGCCGAGAATTCCACACACTATCCACGTAGAGCATCAGAGCTGAGTGAATGTCGCATAAGAGCATATCACGTACTTGTTCTCTGGGGCGAGAGCGAGGGTGTATCGATGCCAGACTAGACGGACGGGCGGAAGATGGTCGATTGAGCATAACAATTTTTTTGGCATCGATCGTCTCGAACGGGTAATCATGGGATTCACGTGTTGCCTCTTCCCCGCTCCGGCCCGAGGGACCAATCTACGCCCAAAGAGCGTTCTCATACAGACAGCACATAAGAGAGATAAGTTCTAAATACAGCAGTATACAAAAGGCCAGCAAAGCAAAAGTGTTACAATGCCCGTTGTTTCATCCTGGTGCTCACTGTCCTCAGGCCAGCATACACCTTTCCTGGTGGGGATCCAAGAATGAGGGAGACGATGGCATCTCGGGCGATCTTGATGTTTTGGAAAGAACCCATAACATGGATTTTTCTATGCTACCGTTAGTCTCGCAGAACGAAGGCAAGGAAAGGGAGAGACGTACGTGTCGGCAAGGACGATACGAGTTCTTGTAGTATTTTCTATCGTGAACTTGGTCTTTCCATCCTGACCGGCGATACGGCCAATCGCTCGTGATAGATGGTCGCCGTGCAGGGTTTTGACATCCTTAATCTCGAAGGAGTCGAGGTAGAGGTCGTCCAAGCGTAGGAGGGCGATGGCGTCCTTAGAAAATAGATAAAGTAAGAACGACATCCTGAGCTTTCTAGCTAAGCTACGCTTCTCACATTCACATCGAAACCAAGAGCATAAGCTTTGATAAAGTCGGCACCTTTTTGAAGGGAACCAATATCTTTTGTGTGTTTTGAGGTCTACAGAGCACCGCAAAAGCTGTCAGAATGGTGAAACAGCCCACCATGAAATTTTACGCACCCTGATCTCGACGCATCTCCGCTGTACGTTCATCCGCACCTGCAAGCCCAAGATCTCCGTCAACGGTCCGAAGATATTCAACCAATCCTTCTTTAGTGGTGTCATCCGATGTGGGGGAATCGGTACACGTCGTGTCTCTGATTTCAGTAGTGTCTTCTCGGCACCTGTGGCGACGGGTGGAAAGGCTGGTGCGCCGCCTGCAGGAAGAAGGGGAGAAGGATGTGAGTCGATCATTAGCTCGTCATCCCCGTCCTTCGCCTCCTCGTCTAATGATATCTCGGCATCTGCAGATAGAGGCTCTGGAGCAACTACTTCCATCTCTTCGTCATTGTCGTAGGCGTTTTCGCGATGCTTAGTTGAGAAGGATGGTCCCGAAGGGATGGCTTTGTTAGGATTTTTGCGCGAGATCTTGCGGCGATTTTTCTTCATTTTAGTCGGCATCGCATCCGCCGCTGAGGCGATCGTTGAGGTGTGGGCCACAACCATAATATTGTCGATGCCGTGTAGCGTGCTGCAGCTCGGGGTAGGGGTTTCGGTCAAAAATTACTGATCGCGCTTTTTTCGCACGCTACTCTAGCTTGTGTCTTCACCAGTGTTCACTAACACTATTCACTGTTTGACTTTGGTTGTGAGCCCTCGTGCCACATGCCTTCTACTCAGTCTCTTTTTTTCGGTTCCCCTGACTTCAATGATTCTGAGACAGCAACAGAATCTATCAATGACACAGCTCAAAATACTAGGAATACTGCCAGTGGCCACGACCACGAACACCCCCCTTCTTGAGGCCGAGTACGTTGTGGATCGAGTCCTAGCATACCTCAAGTGTCCAGCCGCTAGTAATCACGGTGACTAAGGAGCGTAGAGCTATCGCTGATTCGGAGGAAAATGGTGAGCTGTCATCTTGGGGGCTCAGTAAGTGACTGCTTGTTCAACTTCACACCCCTAACGATGCAGATAAGTATATTGCTCACGAATATACTTCAGCTTCGAATACGAGGGCGATGCCATGGCAGTGCAATGTCGGCAGTGGTACCATGGACTCATGACCGGCCTGCTGCTTAATATCTATCACAAGAATATTCTCATGAAGGGTCTGGTTTCGCTCAGTGGCTGCGCTGACATTCGCCTCTTCGATAATGATGTTGCTGTCCTGCACGGCTCTCTCTTCGACAAAGCCATCGAACATTCAGAGACATGCTATCTGACGGTTGTTTTCGGAGCCTCAGGCGAAGCTCGACTACGAAGCTGCAAGGTTCTTGATCGGGACCGGAGGCGATGTGAAGCTTGTCATGTCTATCAATATCGCGTTGACTGCTGCAGCCAAGATGAGCAAACAGGAAGTTTCGTCCGTCTCAGTTTGCGCATGGGTCTGGCAATTGGAGAACGTGACTCCATCAGACGTTGGAAAGATTTTGACACCCGACGGTCAACTCGCATCTCCTGAAAAAGATTCTTATACATTTTGGAATATGGCGAAGGAGAGGAAGTAGAGCGCTGCCTCATAAAAGTTTACCTGTTTGACCACTTTGAAGTAAGTCGTAGAACGGGGTTTTCGTTCGAAACTGTCGATCTGACGATGCATACCTCTTTCCTCCCTCAGGTGTTTCCTCATGATCCAGCTCATGGCGTCGGCGGACCAATCATTATCCCAAAGTGCTTGGCTGTGCGTAATGCGAACTACACTGACAAGGAAGATGCTCTGCGTGCTGTCGTGAATATTTCTTTCGAAGACTAGCTAATGGAGTCCATAAAAACAACCTTTAGGCGTCAGCGGGGCTTTTGGAAGATGCAGGAATCCCCCCAGAGAAGATACCGAGACGGTCACGGTCAGAGATGGAAGAATATTCTGCGCGAGAAAATAGAGTGAACACATCGTATTCGTGCCTTGTGACTGGCTAGCCACGATTCATTCCAATTTGCATATCTCCTTTCCCGGATTTTGACGAGGCCGTGCCCAGTGTAGTAGGCTAGGATATGGCTTAGGTCGCAGGTTTGCCGCTATGCATGTGACCGAAAGCTTTGTATAAGATATGCCTTCTTTTTTTTTTTTTTTTTTTTTTTTCTTTTTTTTGGGAATGTAAGATATAAGAATATTGCGGATGAATGTGTTGTTACAGATGTGCGAGAGCATGGCTACAGCAAATGAGTGTATATACGAATGGGGTGAAACCTCTGAAACGAACGGTGGTCTAAAACTCTGGCGAAAAACGAAAAGAGAGTGGTCATTCGCAGGGGCCACAGCGGGGAACAAGCGTTCAACCCGGTAAGATGTTTCTGAGAAGACGATGATGGTTTGAATGCGAAATGATGCGAAAGCAGAGCGACAACGAAAAAAGTGACAGTGTTAGCTGGTTCGTTGGGAATCGGATGGTTAGACTGTATTCCGTCGGAAGCGACGGAGGATAAGAGCGCGTGCTTCTTTCAGCTGCCATAGCTTGGGCTTATCGAAGGTGTATGGAGTAAGATTGAAACGGCCACGACGGAGGATTTCCATCATGAGGAAGGACACTTGCATTGAAATCAGCCTATGAGGATGACGAGAAGCAGGAGGGACACTCACGAATGATCTCGATGTCATGAGCTAGAGGGTGTGATACGAATTCCAGGTAATTGGAGCCAACACCTGGAAGATGGGTGGGAATGAAGGCAGATTTGGCCAAAGGTTTGGTCTCCGCATCCGACTCGTCAGACGACGATGACGACAATGACGGAGAAGATGCAAGGTAGGGTTTAGATGGAGAAAAGGGTTTGCCCTTGGCCGGCGACGAGGGCATGAACTTGGACGCCTTGGAGGAAGTGGGGATGCGGATGACGTTCTGGTGGAAAGTGCCCTTCACTGTCTCTGAATCGTAGTCGAAGAGCTGAGAAGAGAGGAAGATGAAAATCAACGAGACGTCACAAGAAGGAACAATGTAACATACAGTAAGAGTGTCAGCAGTGGCTGTCCAGATGTACTCTGTGTCAAAACGAGTTGGAATGGCGAGGATCTTTGGCCTGAAAAAAAGGAATGAGCGCAGTTCATTTTTTGAAAGTAAAAGAGAACGAACATGAAGCGGATGGTGGAGGAACCAAAGAGATCTGTTAATGCGCCAACCTTCTCATCTGTAATAGTGATATCCGGGCGTCTCCCATTCCAAGCGATCTCGGCGACGACATTGCCCGTGGCATCCGTTACGGTCGTCTGTCGTCTATCGCCTTTCGGTGTTTCTTCAGGTTTAGACGATACCTTCTTCTGCAGAACGGGTGATGAGGAAGCGACGGTGGATGTCAGGGATTCATCACTGGGCGCTCTTTCAGGTGAAGAGAACGAGGAGGATGTGGAAGTAAGGGGTTCTTGTTCGTGGGTAGTTTGCTCAGAAGAGTCCAGAACTGTGGTGATGTTATAGGTGCGCTCGCCAGTCGCAACGTCGATGAGCAACGTATTGAGCATATCGGGAGACGTGAATTTGAGCAGCATGGTGAAGCCGGGGAAGCGACGGGGGGAATTCTCGAGACCCGGGC
>CACVBS010000112.1:24649-85613 GCA_902728275.1 Cyclocybe aegerita | reverse complement strand
GAAAATGGGAGAGGGGTTTGTGCTTGCCGAGTTGGGCAATCCGTTTGTGAAGCCGGTTAATTTGGCAGAAGCTTGACGGACTCTGTCGCAAAGACTGGACGGCGTAGTAGGGTGATGATAAAGGAGCGCATAAAGCGTCTTGGACCTTTATAGGACGGGTCTTGATAGTCGTGGCCCTCGGTCATTGTCAATAGGTTCAAGTTGGAGCCAACAATGGTGAACGGGATGTGTCGGCCCGGGTGGGAAATATCACGTGGTGCCCGACTCAACATGCTTGTCTTTATTTGCTGATGTCGGTATTGTGGCTGCAAACAAAGGAGAGAAAGTGAACATCGACAGCGCCATTGCCACAGTCATCGTCGACGCCGGCCAACTCAACCCTATCTCCCCTTGCGGTCTCTTTTGTGACGCCACTGGGCCCAAGCTTTCGAAAGATAGCCAACATTCAGCCCTGGATAGCCGGCAAACCTTCAAGAACTGACTGATATTTGGGTCGGGGGGCGATCCCTACGTATTTCTGCGTAGTAAATATTGGTTATGGCTCACGCAAGACGGTCACCCCAATATAGAGCACCATCCTCGTCTATCAGCTCTCCGTCGACAACCCGTAGAAACCTTCGCAAGCGCGCTCCTCCACGATCACCAACGCGTATACCGGACGAGTTCATATCCTCCCCTCTCCCACTGCGCCATCGGCCTGTCCTCGTTCCTCTACACCCGAATCTGCGCCGTTTGCCCTCTAGAATCTACGTCGCCGAGAAGGACCAGGACTCAGACCAGCTGATGCGCGAGTCAAGTCATGTGATCACTGGCTCTAAACGAAAGCGCGTTGTGAGCACCAATGAGAACGCGCACACTCATGGTCGCCCGACGCGTGGTTCGGGGAGGCTAAAGCGTATCAAGACTTCTGTGACGACCAATGCTCGCTACCACGCTGTGACAAGTGAGGAGAGCCAATCAGAAGCTAGTGAAATGGAGGTGGATCTTGTGTCTAACCTGAGTCCGGGGTCTGATGACTCCGATGTCGAGGTTGAAGGAGAAGAGGGCGGTGAGGATAGAGATTTTAACGAGGACTCATGTACGTATAGTCTTCGTATCATTCGCGCCTATGCTCATACTTTCATAGCTGACGAGTATTACATTAATACTGCGTCTCCGAAGAACTTGAACCGGTTGCTCAAGGCTCGGCTCGTCGAGCTTTATGAGCTCGCTGGCCTCACTGAGGACCCGGGCAACCTCAAGAAGTCCGAGATAATCGATGCTATTGTCAATGCTAGGGACGATGTTGCTTCTGTGCCTCCATCCTCACCACCTCGAGGCGATGGTGCATCCTCAGACTACTCGAGCGACGATGGTCATTTCGCTGGAGATGAAGGGACTGACATTGGTGGCCCTCGGCATCCTTCCAATGGGAGTGCTCTTCGTAGGCGGGTTACTCTTCACGACATTAGCAAAACGCCTTCGCGGCCGTTGAAGAGTCGGAGCCTCTCCATGGGCAATCTGTTGGGTAATGGGGAACCTCCGCGATCCTTGTTAAAACGGAAAGCAGCGGAAACGAACGGCCAGAGCGAAGGAGCTCCTTCAAAGTGAGTCGTAGCTTGCATCACGCCACAAATCATGAGCTATATCTGACCTTTCCACAGACGCAAGGTTTCCACCCGGTCTTCCTCAGCCAACAGTGCAACAGGCTCTCTGGTCCATCACTCACCACCAGCGACGAGACTTCGCACCCGCAATGCCTCTGGATCCCTTCCCGGGACAAGCACCCCGACGTCTACGTCTAGCAGAAGTAAAGGGAAGGGGAAAGCCAAACAGGTTGAATTCAGCAATGATGTTGAGGTTCATGTCCAGACACCCTCTAAACGGAATTCCAAAGGCAAACAAGCAGACCGGCCAGTGGATTCCGAGAGTGATCTCACTGAACTCGAGTCGGAAAAGGAGATGGCCATTGGCGAGCCCAGCCCACGACGACTACGAAGTAAAGACCGTGAATGCGCAGCCGTAGCTAAAGGAAAGGGGAAGCAGGATCCTGAAGCCACCCCCGTCGCTTCTTCCAAACGAAGGAAAACGCCCAAAAAGGTTGAGGTTACGGAGGATGAAGAGGACGCCCATGTCTATTTGACAGAGCATCCTACCCGCAAAACTCCCATGCGGAAGGCAAAGAAAAAGATCGGCAACTTGAAAGAGTCCGATTTAGAGGAAGGGCAAGAGGAAGAGGACGAGGATGAAGGTTTAGGAGATGAGTGTGAAGAAGTGGCTGATGATGGCGAAGGCGAGGATGACGCGGAGGAAGAGGAAGTTGACGAGCTTGTTTCATCCGCCTCTATCACACCTCCCCCTGAGTCTCGTGGGCGTCGCACCACAACACGGAGACGTCTACGACCAAGGCGAACCCGGACGAAGACCTTGCCGACAGGTGACGACGCCAATGAAGGTGATGACGAGGAGGAAGTTGAGGGAGACGAGGAGCAGGAAGACGAGGATGGTACAGAGCAGGAAGATGATGACGAGGCCACGATTGCCGTTGAGCCGCGGCGGTTGAGAAATGGCAAGATTGTCGGAGAGGAAGAGGTGGCGGATGAGGAGGAAGACGAAGAAGAGCAGGATGCTGAAATGGAAGTTGACGAGGAGTCGATCGGAGAGGAAGACGAGGAAGATGAAGCCGAAGATGAAGCCGAAGAGGGGGAGGGGGTAGAGGAGGAGACTGAGAGCGCAGACGGCTCAGAGATCGATGTTGACGCTGAAGGCGAAACCGATGAAGACGAGGCAATGGAGGAAGAAGGTGAGGGCTCATCAACATACACTTATCGCCAGCTCTGACATGATCTCTTTTGCAGTCGATTTGACGATCGCGACTGCCAAAACCCTTGTTCGATTGCGCCGGGATGATCTCGTTCGCCTCTGTGAGACGAGAGATCTCGACCCTTCCGGCACAAAGCCTCAACTCGCCGAAGCTTTGCTTCAATGGAGAGACCGCCATGCCAATGATTTCTCCTCGCCATCTTCAGCAGGCACCGTCCGTCCATCATCGAACAGGCGCAGACGACGGGGCAAGAATTCGAATGCAACTTCTGCTACCAATACAACGGTTCCTGTTCTTCTCCGTTCTGAACATACCCATACGGACGAGCCGCGAACTCCGGTTCCCGGCAAGGAGAAGGAGAATGAGGAGTTGGAACTCGACTTGGAGAGTCTTGGCCTGGAGGATAGGGAGATACCTGTTGACAAGCTGACCAAGCTCGAAAAGATTGGAAGCGGGGGCTTCAAGGACGTATTCATTGGCAAGTTCAAGAATCGGAAGATAGCCATCGCTGAGTTCAGAGGACAGCTGAGTGCCAGTGCGTCGTGCTCGTGACTTCATGTATCTTTGATATTGATGTCTGTCTTCTAGTGGACATCAAGGAACTCAAGCTGCTGGGTGCTTTCAATCATCCAAACATCGTTCGATTTGTATGTTTGCTTTCCATCTTTGATCCTCACTTTTGACGTTCTTGTCCATCAACAGTTGGGTGTCAGTATACCTGAGAACACGAAAGAAACCCCAGTCATGATTGTCAGCGAGTTGTGCTCCAATGGTGATCTTTTCGATTACATTAGGAACGTGAATGCGCCTAGCTTGCACAAAGTCGTACGTATTTTGACCCTTTGCAACGGCGCTACCCATTCTAAACCTGCAACATATAGCTTACGATGATGCTTAACATCGCTCACGGCCTGGAGTACCTTCACACACGCAAGCCATCCATCATTCATCGTGACTGCAAGTCCTCCAACATTCTCATCACCGCAAAGGGAGCAGCGAAGATTGCAGACTTCGGACTTGCCAAGGTGAAGCAGTCGACAAGGTCGATGGTTCGCAGTTTGGTGGGCACGGTCAACTGGCAAGCGCCGGAATTGTGGCACGCACATCCCAAATACAACCACAAAGTCGACGTATTCTCATGTGCCATGGTGTTTTGGGAGATGCTTCAGTGGCATCTGCCAACGAAGAAATTCCCCTGGGAGGTTCGTCTTGTCTCATCATATCTCCAACTCCATGATCTAAAGTCTGCGGGCAGGGAATGAATGAACATGCTATCTACGAGATTGTTGGGACGAAGCGACAACGGTATGTTGTTTTGTCACTGCTCATCCCTTGCCATGGCTCACGTCCGATTTTTTTTGCAGTCCGTCCATCGCTGGTCTTCGAAAGCAATGGTGTCCTGAGATCATTGATCTCGTAGAGCGTATGTGGGCCCAGGAACACCAAGACCGGCCTACCATGACTGAAGTGGTAGAGGCTCTTGAGGAACTTGTCAAGAAATACTGATTGGCGTGGATATTGCACGCGTGCCCCTAACTTTTCTCCTGTCAGTCTATTCTAAGTGTACCAAGTTTTTCGCTTCCATTCGCATTTGCATAAAACCTGGATAGTCATTACAGATTTTCATTCTTCTTTTGTTTTATCTATGCTTATATTGTAGACCACATTGTATGCCTCCTCGAGAAGCTGCTTTCCTGTTTCCTACATTCCTCCTCGTTTGTGTCCAACGCAACTTTGATTAGCTACAAGTCCTACACATCTGCTCTCAGTGCCGTCGATATCCCCCATACATTGTATCTTAGCTCAAAGCAATTGACAAAACATCCAAAATGCAATTTCAAGAGGAAAAATAAGGTATGTTAGGGGTGGTGGGATGGTACAAGGATCTTCTCCTTAGTATCAGTCCACATGAATCTGCTACATTCTCTCTGCTTTGAACCTGGACGCTTTTTTCCTGGGCCCGGCTTCTGAAGACGCCGTGCTGATTGTATTTTGTGAGTTGATAGGAGCAATCTTTTCTCGTTCGCGGACAGCGCTCGAAATAATCGCTGGAGGTCGTTCAGGTCGACTGGAACTCTGACTCGAGGGAAACGATGGCGACTCCATGGCCATGGAAGGTGCCGGGACATCAGAACTATCCAGCGGCCCTTGTGACGCTAAATTGGGAAAAGAGGGTGATTCAATAATCATCGAAAATTGCGGAGGGATCTGCTGAGAAGGTGATTTGCCTGGTTGAGGGGAGGCCATCGCGGTTGAAGGACCAGCAATTGCTACCCTTCCAGAGACGATTGCAGACAGAGGAGCCGCTGGCGCGGAGGTGCCCAGTTTCGGTGATGATCTTGCAGCATCTGATACTGGCGTCACTGAAGGTGAAATAGGCTCCGAATTGGGCCCAGAGGGTACGCGTGTTGTCGACGAAGATGAAGACGGCCTACCTGCAGCGACACGAGAAGCCTTGAATTTGGATGTCTTCGAGCGCATACTTGGAGGCGGTAGTGTTGACGAGGCGATAGGGTTTTGAAGGTCCACCTGCTTAGATGATGAAGCTCCAGAGGGCGAGGAAGTAGAGGGCGGGATGGTATGCAGATACTCTTCGTTAGGGCCGATATTGTAGACCTCGCCTTTTCGGAGGAGCTCGAGTACCTGCTGCATGCCTTGGTCCTCTTCCTCGCTGGCGCTATCTGCTTCTCCTCCAACAAGTTTACCGTCTTCATCTATATTACCAGTCCTGATCGCGCCTTGAATTGTGCGAGCAGACGAAGCAGGAAGGATGGTATCACCAAGAGATATTGCTTCTGAAGATGGCACAGAAGCATTGAAAGCGGCCGCTATTTTTTCTGCTCTGAATTGCGAGATAGCAGGTCTGGACGTGTCTGGCATAAGATCAATATCCTGCTGCTAAAAAAGGCAATGAGTCATGAAAGGCGGGAAAGGACAATAAGAGCAATATCGAACCATCGGGCCATCAGCGTCATGAGAGTGGTTTTTCATGGCGGCGGCGGCTTCTTGTCCGATAGCGTTGCGTTTCTTGTGGTATTCGAGGGCGATTTCCCGCTGATGCCGAGCGAAGTCAAGGTCCACTTCGTCAGTTTCGAGAACTGCTTCCTCCTCTTCCTCTGTATCTGTGTTGGGGGCGAGATCGGGGTCGGGGTCGGATTCGTCATCTGAATCGTTAAGCGGTCGGGGAGGTGGGCTGATATTTTTGGCAGGCGGCCGCTCTGTAGGGTATCGTTCCACTACCGTCATTTTCATGGGGTGTTTATCAAGCGCTTTTTGGGACATGAGAGTAGGCCGTTTTGTAGTGCGCAGTGTCGCCGGACTAACATCGCCCCAATCAGGGCCTTCAGGTAATTCCGCTTGTGACCCTTTCTCGATGTCTTCTGTAGATTCCGCGAATGCAACTGTTTTCTTTTTAATCGACGGTGACTTGCGTTTATCCACCTCTTCGTCTCGTCGACGTTGTACTTCTAGCTCCTGCCGCTCCAACTCCTTTTCCCTACTGAAGTTCTGCAGTAGCGCACGGCCCATCTTTTTCTGCAGTTCTCGAGCAGCCTTCAAACGATCCTTGTCTTTGAGTGCCTCTTCCTTGCGTTTTCTAACCAACTTCTCTCTTTCCCTTGCTTCAAATTCGTTCTCCGCCAATTCAGCTTGCCTTTCCTCTTCTTCGAGCATGTCCAGGATACGGTGACGCTTTTCGCGAAGACGCGCTTGCACAGAAGAGTCGAGCGTAAATACGGGAAGTAAAGGCTCCACCGTAATAGGCGTAGGTAGGGAGACTGATGAAAAGGATTTTCTGCCATCCATTGGCTCGGTGATTTCAATAATAGGCAATCCTTCCTCATTGACCAGCTAAAGAAGATTTGAGTAATCGCTAACAGACGTCCTTAATGGGAGCATACCTCACCCCTCTCGTTGCGTTTCTGCTTGAGCTTTTCAATTCCCTCTTCGCCCACGAGTTCCTTGAGCTTGTCCGCAAGCTTGTCCACTATATCGCCGTTTCCATTGGAACTATTTGCTAGTTCTGGAGCGATGGACTTTACAAGTGCCTGCAAAGCTGAGACATTGAAACTGAATCTGTTAAACTGCGCTTGCAAATTTTCAGTTCGCTCACATTCCTGATGGGCCTCGTCTAAATTTTGCATGTTGCACAAGGAAAGAGGGTCAACAAGGGCCTGCAGTGTTGAGAGCAACCTGTCCGATCTGTAAGCGAGTGACGACATGCGATGTGACTGATGGTGTTTATGTGTGACCGACGCGACTTGTATGTCACATAGCTTGTTGACCGCCGACCGCCAGCGACGAATTGCTCAACTTCACCTAAGTTCCGTGTTTCTTGTTCTCTTTACACGAATAACACGCATCTGGCGACAGAAGAGCTCCAATAACTATGTTTGTGGCGACTGGGCTTCTAGGGACCCCCTCATTATTGCAAAGCAGCTCATCGAAAGACCTCCCCGAGTCCACTACTTTTGTGGCAACCAGTTTACTGGGCGAACCACACCGTGAAAAAAAACAAGACGAGCGCAATTCTTTCGTCAGCTCGTCAAGGGAAGCCCTACCACCTTACCATGAAGCTGAGCTGGCAGCATTCATTTCGACCGGACTTTTGGGTGCACCAGCGGGAAGCGGGGAAATAGAGACGCGACCGGCTGCGGGACCGTCATCGCCCTCAAATCGAAGTACGTCTCGCAAACTACTTTATCTCACTTTCATTACTTAAATTTGGGCAGTACAAGAGCGAGACGCCTTTTCGTTTGTTAGCAACGGTCTGTTCAATCCAATCCCTCCGGAAGTTGATACGGAAGGTGAAACTTTTCCCATCGCCTGTTCAACCATACCGATGAATGTCCCTAGATGATGATATTCCTTCTGTTTGTGAGGCATTTGGTATTCGTTCGCGCCTTCCACAGGCGCCTTCATCTATCCAGATTCCGCGCTCCACCCTGCGTGCGACAACATTCGATGGAAAGACCGTTTACTTGAGACGTAAACCAAAGGTATTTTCTACCACTACCCAGGTCAATCGCCATGTCCTTTCTTTGAATGTTATGATTCATATCTCTGAACCAGACGTCCAATGCATCTTCAAGCCGGATGAGGAATCTTCTCGAAGTTCCTATACATCGACTCATGGACCAGTTATCGGCGTCTACTGCTGCAGACTTGCAACGCAAGTAAGACGAGCCTCCTTCCATGCAGTCCTCTTCGTTGCTGACGAACAAGCAGTGAAGGTGCTCCCCAAAATCAGGCTGCAGATGTGAGGGGCACATCCATTGAAGATCAACTTTGGGTGGATAGGTATCGGCCAAGCAAATATACCGACCTTCTAGGCAATGAGAGGGTAGCTCGAGACGCTATGACGTGGATCAAGCAGTGGGATTGGTGTGTATTTGGAAAGTCAAGAGGGAAGAAGAGGAGTAGAGATGGTGATGAAAACCTCGAGTTGGACGAGTTTCACCGCCCAAAGGAAAAGATTCTTCTGCTGTCAGGTCCTCCTGGGTTTGGAAAGACAACTTTGGCCCATGTACTGGCACGCCAGGCTGGCTACGAGGTGATGGAGATAAACGCAAGGTAGCTATAGCCAATCCGTATTACTTCATCGCTGATATACTTCTTCTCAGTGACGCACGCTCTGGTGCTGTTGTTGAGGATCGAATACGACCTACACTAGAAGCGGGCTCCAAAGTTGGTAGCTCAAAACCCGTGCTACTTGTTATCGACGAGATAGACGGTGCCACGGGGGCTGGGGACAGTGTAGGGACGGTGTCAGCCATTGTCGTCGTTTCACTGACGCAGTTTCCCTCAGTCGTCGACGTTTATTCACAAACTCGTCCAATTGATAAATGCAAAGCCTCGGAAGAAAAGTAATTTTTTTGGCTTCTAGCGTTCAACGTCATTCTGACGCTCCGCACAGAACGTTCCGGTCAGAACAAAGATTACAACAGGGGTGATCGTCCTATTCTGCGGCCAATCATATGTATCTGCAATGAGCACAATGCGTCGTCTTTGACGAAATTGCGGCCCCACGCCTACCAGATCAGATTCGCCAGGCCAGCTGACATCCATATTGTGAAAAGATTGAAAGAAGTTTGCCGGACGGAGGGGATGAAAGCGGATTCTCGGGCTCTGAGTACCCTGGTCAGCGTCGCTAAAGGAGACCTCCGAGGCTGCCTCAACACGCTTCAGGTATGACATGAAGCCACGCCCATCCATGAATTTGCTCCTTACCCTTCGTCTTGTGCCCCAGTTCATCAAGACCCGAAATGAAGATGTCACGGAACCAATTATCCGGAAGGCAACTTCGGGAATGAAGGAAGCAGATACCAACTACATCTCTGTTCTCAACAACCTATTCACCCCTCTATCGAAGAAGCGAGTGAAGGAATTGGCTTTGACCGACGAAGACGAGGCTAGGTTCGTGTCTAGACTTAGTGGAGAAGTTGAGGCAAGTGGTCGTGAAAGCAATATAGCTTCCGGTCAGAAAATCTCTTGACCTTGTCTATGTTTCGCAGAGCTAATTCCTTAATACAGGTTGCTTTGGACACTATGTCACCCTTCGTCGGCACGATGCCAACCTCAGCCGACACGAACAGGCGACGGAATGGCTGACGACCTTTGATAATTTCTCTTCTACCATGTATTCTGAGGGTGACTTCTCCCTCAATCCATACTTGCCCTATACCCTGGTGCCCTTCTACCCCCTGTTCCAAGAACGGGGTGGAGAGAAGGTCGAACGAAACCAGGCTGATTGGGAGGTCAGGTCCTATTCTGCTAGCGTTGACTCATATATCTGACTTCTTCCCTAGCATTTTCAATTGATGCGCAGCAATGAAGAAGTGCTGAAATCTCTTTCTCGGTGTTTACGCACTGCAACAGTCCGCCATGGAGGTGATTTCAGACACCTCCTAAGCCATCCAGTCCTACAAACCGAATTCGTCCCATACATCAACAGAATTATTTCTCCACCCCTCCGACCTGTCAGTTTTCTTGATTTGTTCCCTACTCTCATGCTTACATCGACCAATCTTGATCCAGGTCAATAGCCAAGTCATCCGGCCGCTAGAGAAAGCGCTCATGAGCCGCTTGGTTGATATTATGGCCACGCTGGAACTGCGCTTCGTACAGGAAAGAGCTGATGATGGACAGTTGTCGTACCGCCTAGATCCGTGAGTGAATATCGCGCTCCTATTTGCATCGTCTAATGAATCATCAGACCTATCGATGTCTTTGTCACGTACGATGGCAAACGGGCAGCGGATATAACGGTCTCGCGATACGCCGTCCGCCACCTTGTATCAGCAGAGGTATGAAGGATGCTGTCTCGGCCCAAAGGTCGGAGTTCTGACCAGCGGCGTCCACAGATTGATGCGAAGCTAATTTCACGAGATACTGAATTTGTGGAGAAAGGCAAGCGGAGGAAGCACGATTTCTTTGGACAAACCAGGTGCGGGTGACTATCCAACTGAATGGATGGCGTCGCTCATTATTCCCCACAGGTCCAACGTAGGAGACGATGTTGATGACGCCGACGCCCCAGCGAATAAGCGACACAAGAAGGACACTCGCGATATTGCTGACAAGGTAGGTCATAAATAAATTTGAGCGTTCGATGATCGTTCGTAGTAATCGCATTTGCAGCCTCCTACCGATTTCTTTGGACGGCTAATTACTGTTTCGTCCGGCAGCACCTCGAGAATAGGTATCCACAAGGCCATCGAAAAACAGTATCGCGTTAGCTATCGATTCCTGGAAGGAAACTCAGCAGCAGTGCGCAAGCCCGTCAAAGTAAACACATTTCTTTGACTGGGTGGTATGGTGAATGTGCGATTATGTAATTGGTGTAATGATGTAACTTATTCCCTCCGTGTTGTGACTTACGTGTTGTGACTTTTGCTTCCAATCCACGGCCATAAGGAAGAGAAGCCTTGAGCCCAAGATGGATGTTGATGTTCCTTTACAGGACTATTGGACGGAATGGGCACGGAAGACTGACACTCTGGTATTGCACCCAAGCTGGAGAGTCCGATCGTCTTCCATCGATCATCACCCACGCCCGGATCGCATGAAACCAGGCAATATCATTTCCGAAGCTCTGTACGAAGCTCAGCCAGCTCATATCAACGCCAGGCCCTGTCTCCCTTTCCCTAGGTAGATGGGACGATGACCTCCGAAGAGTCCGGTTGACGTCGAAGCAAAAACGCCACCTTAACTTCTGCCATGTTCACCTCTTCCCAATAGTTTGACCTCTTCTCCCCGTTCCCATCCGCCCTGTGTCGTCGGCGCACCAGCCGCAGTCGGAATTCAATCCGAAGGTGGTACAATTAGAACTAATTGCCACACCGCTCACTCATTCGTCAGTTGGGCGGCTGTCCTTGGAGCAGATATCCTTCTGATTGATCCATCTCAAAGACGGACATTATTCTTCTTAATGTTTATGATGAGCGTCCTTGGACATCGGTCGAAATTTTGGGGTCTGGTGGCACCTTTAGCTCGTACCTGGACCATTCTCGCCTCGTCAACTCTGCCATATGCCTTACAAGAGGGAATCTGCTTCTCCTCGGACCGTCTCTGATCTAAGGCCGTAATCCAGGCAGAGCCCTCTATGTATAAAAGGCCTCGTAAAGAGGCCAAATTTCTTCAGACACCCACCACCGTCTACCAAGTTCAGTCCCCTCGACGCTTGCCCAACTGCGTAAAAAATGGTCGCCATCAAGTCGCTCGCTATTCTCGCCCTTCCCTTTATGGCCATGGCTAGCCCTCTCGTACGTCCTTTTCGACTCTCCATGGAGCCGTCATTAACCTCTATATTCAGGTTCCAAGGACCGACTCACCCAGTCAGTGCAACAACGGCAGCCTCCAGTGCTGTAATTCGAGCATGACGCAGGTTAGTGTTGTTTCTCCCTCGGGTTTCAATAGGTTGACATCTGTTCAGGATCGCGGCAATCTCCAAATAGCGCAGGGCGTGCTGGGGGGCCTTTTGGGGGGCCTTTTGGGTCTCGGCGGGCTCCTTGACTTGGTTGACCTCAACGCACTCATCGGCGTTCAATGCAGTCCTATCTCCATCGTTGGGAACGCAAACACCTGCACTCAGCAAACCGTCTGCTGCTCCAACAACAACTTCGTAAGATATCCCGTGTTCTACTCCTTCGTAGATTTGTAACCCCCTCCGTTATAGAATGGTCTCATCGCCCTCGGCTGCACTCCCATCAATATCAACCTTTAAATACCCAGATGCAGCACCCTGCTGGTAGCCCTCGCGTCAGTTGAATTGTGCTCTCAAATTTGGTCCTGCCATTGTACATGTACATGTGCAAGTCGTCTTCATCTTCGCTTGGTCAATGATATCTGTTTTCGCTTTTTTGCCCTCGTCGCTGCTAGACTAAGTAGGTTCAAGTGTGATTAATATTGCTGCATGTGCATCTCTGGTTTTAGGACAAGTCGGCGTTGACCACCTAAAAGAATCTTTTGGGCTTTGTCACCGTGCCTCTGAGTCCTTACCTCCATTAGACTATAAATTTCTTCTTATCTAAAAATGTACGATTCAAGTGTGCTACAGGTCGGCCGGTGATAGTAATTTGGATAATTACTACAGCCTTATGTGAAATATATTGGTAAGTCTTTGCCCATTCCTGGAAGTGCTTGGCACACATCAATGCTTGCGCCACCTTTCTTGGTACACCTATACTTCACAACCTTCACCAAAGTCTGTGGAAAGTGATCGTACTTTCCAACAATCCTGGGTATGGCCCATATTGAAGCGAGTATCACATTTCGTTACCAGTCAGCGGCATTTACACAGGCAAGAGCACAGATGCAGCAACTTAATTTCATTTTCAGGCGCTATTGTCTTTATTCCGATAGAGAAAAGGAACTACCCTCCCATGATTTAATGGTATCAGAATGAGACTCCGTCAGGCAGTGGTTCTAGGGCTATCCCCCTTCCTCGTGGATAGGGTCTGCCCTGCTTGAATCATCCGCCACAACGAAATTTATAAGATAGAAATACCACCCCACCTCGTTCGTTGGTCTGACCCTCGTCGACACCTTTCAAAGTGGAGGCTTTCAATGTATAGGCTATCCGTTCTCGCTCTTCCTATATTCGCTGCTGGAAACCCTCTTGTGCGTGCATTTCTATGCCGGCTTTTGATTCAGGGCCTTCTTGAGCCGCTCGGCGTTGTTGTGGGTTTTCTTCGCGTTTTCTTGCCCAGCGGTTCAAGTTGTTTTCGAGAAGTCATTGCACGTCGAACTCTAGCATTCCAGCTCCTTGATTGTCAATCCTTCGTTTTATTTGCTTATCGACCGTCGGGTTTACCAAAGTACTTCCTCCCCATCAAACAAGGCCCACGGTTGCCTACTGATCTTGCCACTCGAACGTCCCTACAATCGCAGACTTCCCAGAGAGGCTGCCGCGATTCGGCGCTAGGACAGTTAATTTCCGTTTCACCATGTCAATATGTGTCCTTCAAGGAAAGTGTCCTTCAGTCCGGAGCGCATTGGATACTCAAGTAACCACTCACACAACTAGGATACCAACGACCGTCAAGTCCAGGATTTCTTCGTCGTATCGTTCATTTTCATCCGGGTTTTGTGGCGACATCAAGGCGAGAACGGCGTTGAGCAATCCAGAGCCTGGCGAAGCAGGGTCGACCGCCACAGGCTGCATCTCCGAGACCGTACGAGTCGCTCCGACGGGCAGTGCGTCAGAAGGGGCCATAGTTTCTGGTTTCTTCGTTAGCAATGCATCCATAGGCGAGGCTTAAATGTGGTTCTCACCTGAGCCTATCCGATATATCTGAAGGTCGCCGAAGTTGATGACAGTCGACGACGGCGAAAGCACTAGATCACTCAGGCTCTCTCCGCCCAACGAACCATTTGTTATTCCTGAAGGCGGCTTGATCACTTGACCGTACATGTACGAATGTAACTGATAGCTGACGACACGTTCACGATACGAAGGGTCTACCTCTACTACCTGAAGAATTCGAAGTTGGTCAGGAAAGCGTAAGAGAAGGAAAGCGGAAGAACTCACTCCACCAGACTTCGGAATTTTCACGACAGTCAGCAATGAGCCGTAAGCACGTTGCATCTCGACGTTCAGCTTTTCATGTCCGACGACCACAATGACATTAACTACGAGTTTGGTGAGCTAGACTGTCTTCCTCTCGAACGATCGAAAACCCCACTTTTGAAGGCATCGATGCACGCTTTAATGAGCCTGTGCCGGTGATCATTTGAGGATGGACCAGAAGCAAATGACGAAGGAGTGTCTACGATCAGACCTGACGCTCGCCCTACATTTCGGTCACTAAACTGGCATCCCAGACAACAAAGGGAAGAGAACACGCCTTCTGGATCGAGTTCAAACCGGTCACTGATGTTCTCTCCGAGGTTCCGTATTAGCCTATCCATCAAGAGAGGGTTTCTCTTCGTCTCGGCATGCCCATACCAATACACCAATGGGAGGAGAGCGTTTGAAGCTAGTGACATGGGTGCCGTACTTGCTGCCGTTCCGAGAGGGTTTGCTGGTGATGCCGTCGGTATTGGACCATACACCGGCGCCACGGAGACTGCACCCGGAGTTGCCCAGCCTCCCTACACACCCACAACCACCATAAGCAAGGTGCTAAGATTACACGCCTGAAGGAGCCAGACACACCTCACTCGGATCAACGTTCACAAGGAACGGCGACCATCCTTGCCCGGCACGAACAGCGTAATTGGCGAGCAGCTTGCAGACGGACGTCTTTCCGGAATGATCAGGACCCAGCACGAGGACTCTTGGAGGATCGGTTTTCGAGGTGTCACCCGGAGGTGGTGGAGAGCCGCGTATTTGCCTCAGGGTACGGACGCGCATCTGCTCGAGGGCGATGTGAAGGTTTGCGTATGTGCGCATTGGCGTTTCTGTGGACACATATTCTGTCGAAGGTTCACCTGTAACGTGTAGACAGGCGATTTAGTACCATAAAGTTCAGAAAAAAGTGAGTCGAGGGCTCATCTCAACCGTGCATCCCTGCCATGTATAAACGGCCGCCTTGCACTCGAAGCCGAAGAGATAGACCTTTCCCTCCGCGAGCTCGAACCCAAAGATTTCAGCGTGGCCTTGGACGAGCTAAAGGATGTAATGAGTCAGTGACATTTCCCTTGTAGTAGGCACGCCCCAAGCTTGACGGACCTTGATCGCGAGCGATGTCCCAGGATCGAGCTCAAACCTATATTCCGACTCTGGCTCTAGCTCCCACTTCTTGGGTTCAGCAGCGGGCTTGTTGTCTGACATGACGCGTCCTTCTGTGAACAAGTAATGACAACCTAATAACAGAAGCTTCCCGCAATCCAAACTGCGGCCTGGCTCCCAAGCTTCCGAAATTCAGTCGTGGGGCTCGGGCGAATGTCAGTACTTCGACGGGTACCTGGAGTACGGGTCGATATTGAGGCACAAGACGCTGAAGAAGATGAAAGTCCGTCAAAGCTTCAGCTTCAATGTTGCAAGAAAGACTTGGATATCGATAACGGAATGTTGGCGTTCGGGACAAGCCTGCAGGACGCTTGTTGCAGCGCACGTGCTATCTTCGGTCTGAAAGAGTCTCCGGAATGATTCTTTCTACAAATTCACATCATGGATGCGCCCACAACCCACTACCCACAATTCGCCAGGCTTCTGACGAACAAAAAGGCAAGAGATCTTGCGCATCAGAAAGCCACTTTTCTAGGATGCTCGAGAGGCAGTTGGTGCGTAATTGATGCCTTCGGGCATCTTTTTCTTTCATGGCGTTTTAGCTCCTCGGAAGCCTCAGAGCCGTCTTGCCTTTATTTCTTCACTCCACGACATAAAAATACCCCCCAACCTCCGTCGGCGTTATGCAAGAGTCGACGTGATCGGAATCGCTGTAAAGATATGTCAATCAGACCTGTTGCTTGGTCCAACAACCTGCTTCGAACCATGTGAGAAAGAACTCCAGTCGGCAGGGTCTGCGGATCCACCCACATCCAGCCATTACGCGTCTTACGGAAGATCTCAAGTCGCGTTGATCTCCTTATAAATGGGGTCAGTTACACTCTAGCCACCCTGCGCCTCCTCCTTCGCCCTACCACACAATGGACTCTGGCAGCATCAGTGAACACTCTGAAAAGCATGGCCCCGAGCATGCTCATACCGCTATCGCCAAACTTCGGGATGTCGACGTAGCTGCCGCCCTAGACTCAGATAAGCCGCTGGATCCAGAGGTCGCTGCCCGCCTAAGGTGCGTTTTCGTGTACTTTGTACACCAAGGAGACTTAACTGAGGCTTTGGAAATTTACAGGAAGAAAATTGACTGGCATCTCATGCCGCTCATGTGTAGTAAGTTTGCGACAGTTGACTCAAATGATCATCGTTGAATTCTGATTCATTTCCCACTGCAGTCATGTACCTGTACGCTCATCGACTTCTTCAAAGATGATCATGGCACTCACAAAGCGCCCACTACTCTGTACAGCATGGCCTTCGCGGACAAGATAACGCTTGGACAGTCGGCAGTGCTGGGTATCTTGTGAGTATTTCCTCAATCGCAACTGTCGTTGGTTCTAGAATCTGATATTTTTCCAGACCTGGCGCCAACTTGACACAAAATCAGTTCAACTGGCTAGGGACGGTCTTCTATCTGAGCTATCTCGCTTTCGAGGTGCGCTTCAGTCTGCCCGCTGATGTCTGATTGGCGATCTCAAATCTGTCGGTCTTGCAGTACCCGCAGAACCTTGCGCTCCAGACACTGCCTGTGGGCAAGTGGATGAGGTGCGCCCACATTCCTCACCCGGAAGCATTCAACATTGAGATATTCTGGTTGCGTAGCGTCAACATCTTCGTCTGGGGTGTTGCTCTTTTATGTCATGCAGCATGCAAGTCTTTTGGAGGGCTCTTCGCCGTCAGGTTCATTCTCGGCATGTGCGAAGGTATCTCATCCCCCCTCAGAATGGTTGGCTCCAGTTGGCTTACGAAGTCCAACAGGCGCTATCACCCCCGGGTTCATGATTGTGACCTCCATGTTCTATACTCGCGCGGAACAGAACAAGCGTGTCGGGTATTGGTGTAAGGAACCTTTCTCTCGATGTTCAGCGCCTGACTAATTGTATCTTAGTCCTTATGAACGGTTTTGCCATTATCTTCCTTGGTTTCGTCAGTTTCGGTGTTTTACATACCCAGGTCAGTTTCGGTGTCGTTCGCCGTTTCAAGGGGCTTACCCACTCACGTCACCCACGTAGACCGAGAACTTCATGCCATGGCAGTGGTGAGAAGCATTCTCCGCGTCATCGTACGCCAATTCAGTCCCTCATTGCTTTTCTCCTGCTAGGCTGATGGTCATCACCGGCATTATTACTCTCGTGACGGCCGTTCTATTCTGGTACTCATTCCTTTAGGAGCAACCCCACAAGGATCTAATCTTGGCGTTCCTATACATAGGTTCTTCTTCCCAGATTCTCCCACCACAGCGTACTTCTTGACGGCGGAGGAGCGCGCTCAAGCGGTCCAGCGTATCAAGATTAACCAAGCTGGTGTCGAGAACAAGCATTGGAAGCGAGACCAGTGAGTCGAAGCCATCGACATCGGAGCGACCGTAATCAAACAGTAATATCTCAGATTTATTGAAGCGTTCACGGATCCTAAAGTATGGGTTATGGCACTATTTGCTGCAGTTGGGTAAGTGTTTCTTTCTGACTAACACAGGAAAATGCTTACGGAATTTCTAACATTTCAGCAACGTCGTCAATTCGGTATGATAAGCTCGGTATACAGTGTCATCGATGGGCCACTGATTTCAGATTCCCATTTAGTTGACCAACCAGAGGCAACTTATCATCAATCAGTTTGGGTTTACCCCGATACAAACTACGTTGCTTGGCTCCGTTGACGGTGTCGTCGAGAGTATGCATTGCCCGTTAACACTCCTTCATTACAACTCATCTGACCTTTTTAATCTTCACCTAGTTTTGACCATCTGGCTGGGCGTCTCGCTGGCGGCGATCCCTGCACTCGGACGAGGCTATACAGCGGTGATGTGCTTCGTTCCGGCTCTACTTGGATCTATCCTTGTCAGCACGCTACCTTCGCACAACAGGATTGGTCTGCTTTTTTCGTATTGGATAGCCAGTGAGTTGTCCTCCATTTTTTGGGTGGCACGGGCCCTGATTGGTGCAT
The DNA here is from genome assembly GCA_902728275.1 of Cyclocybe aegerita. Taxonomy (NCBI): domain Eukaryota; kingdom Fungi; phylum Basidiomycota; class Agaricomycetes; order Agaricales; family Hemipholiotaceae; genus Cyclocybe; species Cyclocybe aegerita. Next base: position 67,641 of record CACVBS010000112.1, on the reverse strand, counting down.
CGCAGTCTTCGTTTTCGTACCTTTCGTCATTCTCCTTGGATGGATGGGAACAATCACCTCGGGTCATACGAAGAGTGAGTACTAGCATCTTCTACCAGTATTGCACCTTTTAAAACTAGAAAATGGAAACCAGAAACAACCGTCAACGCTATCGTTCTCTGCGCGTATGCTATTGGAAACGCTGCTGGGCCTTTCATGTGGAAGAAGCATTACCAGCCACGGTATGTATCCTTTTCACCTGTACTTCTACGAAATCATCACATCTTGTACTTTTTGCAGAAACCACGTCCCATGGGCCGTCATCTCGGCCTGCATATTCACATGCGCTATGCTTATGCTGCTTCTGCGCTTCATGCTTACCTCCGAAAACAAGCGCAGGGATGCTGAGAAAAGGGATGATACATACGACGACGTATATATCACTGAGGTAACAGCGGATGGGAAGACGATTGAGAAACGCGTTGACAGGGTATGTGCATTCCCTGCCATCATGTTTTTGGCCCAGTTGTTTGACTAGCTGTGCATAGGCTTTCCTTGACCTTACCGACATCCAGAACAGGGATTTCCGATATGTCTTATGAATTTTATCACGAAATATTACTACGATTGAAGTATCATTGTATCTATAGAGTTTGGATCAGATAGGTTTTTTGGAAGTGGTTCCGACTTGAAGTGTCAGGTATTGTTCACCTGATGCCCGAGATTGGGAATTTAATATACAGGAGCATCAATAGCGGAAAACTAAATCAAACATCTTGCTACTGTATGTTCAAGCCCTGTACGGCTGGCATAGTAAGCAAAGCCTAGGTGCAACCTCAGGGAAGTAAGTACTACGGTAGAGCAAACAAGAGTATCGGTCCGGACCGACGGTGACGTAAGCACTTCACCAATTTTCAAGGATTCGCGGTTTTGAATCTACGACCACTACCAACTCGACCAAGGATCTATACTCGTGAGGTCATTCAAAATACCATCCGTACGAAATGGCAGAAACACGCTCTAGGGCATGGCCCCTTGCCGATGCTAACCTTACCAACAAGGTACTTGCACGCTTGGATGTCCTGTCCTCGAAAAAGACTAACCTTTTCCACACTGGATTGTCTAGATCCTTGACCTTGTTCAACAAGCAGGGCAATACAAGCAACTGAAGAAAGGCGCCAACGAAGGTGCGTATCAGTCCTATGGGGAATCTAACGGGGGATCTAACTGGCGGCTAGCTACCAAAACACTTAACCGTGGTATTGCCGAATTCATCATCTTGACCGAGGACACTGAGCCTCTTGAAATTTTGCTTCATCTTCCCCTTCTGTGCGAGGAGAAGGTGCGTTGTTGTTCTCCCGTTTCTGTAAGGAAAACTGATAAAGTCTACGTAGAACGTCCCTTATATATTTGTACCCTCTAAAGCCGCGCTTGGACGTGCTTGCAACGTCTCTCGTCCTGTTATCGCCGCCAGCGTTACGACCGGCGAATCGAAGGAGCTTTCGAGCCAAATCACCTCTGTCAAACATGCGATTGAGAAGGAGATGTACTAAATCCACTGGCTCCTGTTGTTCCTGGGATCAGGACATATTTACGACGTATTCTTGACATAAATAACATCTCTATGACCCGTTGGCCATGGCCTGTGACCCTCAAAATTTTCCAGAAAGTTCCCTGAAAGTGCGGATACTTACTCGTTGAGATGGTATATGCCACTGGCCTCTATTATGGCTTAGTCAGCAGTACTATGAAAGCGGTCCCAAAAATGGAGTTGAAGCCTTTGCTTGTCAAAGGTCAACATTCCCTTAGAGTCAGGCGGCTAAAGAGCTCTGTCTTCATCATGTCAGGCATTTGCAGAACACGTCTCGCCGAAGAGCGCAAGCAATGGCGGAAGGATCATCCCTTCGTGAGTACTGGTTTCTGTAGAACTTATCTAGTATTCTGCTGCAGCAACATCACCTTTACGCACAGCGCCGCCTCATTCCGACGAAGTGCCCCTGGCTACGTTGCCGACATACATTTCCTTCAATACTCTTTCCTGGCCATAATGCTGATATCTCTGTCTACAGGGGTTCTATGCGAAACCCGCGAAAGCTGCTGATGGTTCTATGAATCTCATGGAATGGGAGGTCGGTATACCCGGCAGAGCTAAGGTCAGTTCATGGGGCCATGATCTACTTGCGGAGGCGCGTTCATATACGCGTTCTCCCTCGAGCGGCGCGTCTCGGTGGATTTATCGCTAATTTCTTTGATCGTTTTCTGTGTTGCAGACCATCTGGGAAGGAGGTCTGTACAAACTGTCCATGTCATTCCCCGAGGGTAAGCCTTCCTCTGGACCTTTGCAAAAGATATCAATACTCACTAGTCGCTCTTTCTCGTAGACTACCCCTCGAAGCCGCCGAAGTGTCTGTGTATGCTCGCCTCGTGTCATCCGCGCCTCCTCATCTTTTTTGCAGGCAAGTTCACACCCCCGCTCTTCCACCCTAACGTTTATCCCTCCGGGACTGTCTGCTTGTCAATCCTCGACGAAGAAAAGTCCTGGAAGCCTGCCATCACGATCAAGCAGGTTGGTACAAAGCACCAGTTGGTTTCGCACTCAGACGTTATTCTGAATCCCGTGGTAGATCCTGCTTGGTATCCAAGACCTCCTCGACAACCCCAATGTAAACGACCCGGCCCAGAGCGATGCCTACACTATGTTCAAGTAGGTCACACTCGGCCTTAATTCACGCCATCTGCTAACCCTTGTCCAAGGAACGACAAGGTGGCTTATGAGTAAGCTTGCATTACTTCATGGTTCTGCTCGCCAATTCTAATCACCATGGCCTGAAGGAGGCGGATCAAGCAACAGGCGCGCGATAATATACCAAAGTAGTTGCAGTTTCTGTAAATATCTTCCGAGGGATTTGAGAGGTTGATCTCATGCCACTACCGTCATGTTAGCTTGCTTTCTGTATGTATTATACGCAATAATCCAATCATCTTCTGGTTGAACGGGGTCAGAGCGTCGAGAAGCGAACGAACAAAGTACAACCCTTTTCTGTGACGGGTTATAAAAAGTTTGGTAATAATTGGCGACTTACGCTGCGCGTTCTCTTCGCAACATACCACTTCCTCAAGGTTACCACCCTCCCTTCGATACCTGTGGCGAGGTCTTAGGATGACTGGCACACCAGCTGTGCTCAATATCCATACACCAACGTCATCCTTTGCTATCGTCCATTCCTGTGAGTTCCTCTCTCGAGACGAGAGACTTTCAAGGATCTAAAAGATCTCTTAGTTACACAGGAAACGCTGCTTGATCTATACAACAAACTCAGTCGGAAAGCAGGCACGGACTATTACGGCCAGCGAGTGGGCCCGGGTTGGTTGAAATACGAGTACAACGACGGAATTTGGAATTTAGATGATGGTGCGTTGGATGTCATGATGATGGCCTTGAGCCGGGCCCGAGTGGTCTCGGCAACTAACTATCTCCTCTTCCATGCTTTACAGATTCAGACTATACGATCTTTACATGGCGGCAGCATGAGCAGCAACAGCACCATGATGAGAACTTGTCTGTGCATAGGTCACACTCGCCTGAAGGCCCACCTGTGGCCTCGTCGTCAAAGGTCCTGTTACCATCTACGCCCGTTAGCACGAGACATACACCCACTCTGCACCTTCACGATCCCAAGAGACCCCTCCCCAACACTCCAGAATACCTCAATCCGTCGTACTATGTCTTCCACCCCTCACGGGCTCATCCGCCCGCAATGAGACGTTCTCCGGCACCTTCCCGGGCATCTACACGGAGAAGCAAGAAAGGAAGGTCGAACGGGGGGCTTGACGACGACTCAGAAGAGGACGGTGTCCCCAAGTTCAAGAAACAATTTGACAGGTTTCACTCCGAGAACGGGGTGCGCACCGTTATGGGCAGTATCGGGCCTGTACAGAATGGTACGTGCTATAGTGCATGTATTCGTCCTTTTCTATTTTTGTGTCGTGTCCTTTATTTTTTATCCTCGCACTGTCTTCTAACTCCTTTATTTCTAGTCCGAATGCTCCTCAAATCGGGATACAGACACGTCTACATATCGCGCAAGTTCGCGATCAAGCACGGGTTCATTCCGCCAGACGCTGCGCCAGGAAATTACGGCTATGGTGGATTGGTGAACATCGGATCCTGGCCAATTACCCTAACCCCTTCCTCTGCGCAACCGCATCTCCCGACTAAAGGCTACCAGAAACCAGACGCCTTTGCGGTTGCGCAGAGGCCGCTAACGCCTAGTCCGTCGCATACGCCCTTTTCTTCCCCGAGGATGGTCTCTGGAGCGGTATCGGGTTCACCTCCCCACCACCACGCTCATGCCAACACAAATGGGAAAGCAAAGACTGTGAAGAAGAATCAACAGCACACGACGCCACCTGCTGGAGCGCTCGCGGGGTTGAAGCAGGTGATGATAGAGGTTTATCTCTCGGAGGAGCCTCACTTCGACGTCGTCCTCGGTCGATCATTTTTTGAGAAGCGGCAAATCAAGACAAGCTCGGTTGATCCTACGGATGTCGTCTGTCTGGATACAGGAGAGAAGATCGAGTGCCAACTTGTTATTTTGAAGGATGGAAGGGGCGAAATCGTGACCGTCACTTGAGGGCTGTCCCGTTGATTGCAGAGTTGTAGTAGGGAATATTCGATATCGGACCTCAATTGCGTTGTTAGGGAATCCCATACTTATGTCAGGAGCACCTGTCTGTATATAAGGGAGTAATACTTGGTTTGGTCATTGTCCCGCAAGACGAGTGAAATGGATATTCCATTGAGAGGATTTGGTAAGGGTAACAAAGATTGACACGATATGAAGTGTGATGAAATGGTGTCCAGGTTGTATGTCAAGAACCATGCTACTTGTTGAGTCTCATTCGTTCTGAGCGGGTCGCCTACAACAAAATTATTAGTACATTAGTCTCGGAATGAATGAACAAGAATGGAACCCACTCTTCTACGCTTCTTCAGCCTACACAGAAAAGTCAATGGTCAGTGACAGTTACGTCCCTTGATAAAAAAGAACAAGAAACGGGGAAATGCATGAGGAAAAAGAAAGAAGCAATACTCACTTGTGCTTCTTCATCTTCTTTCGTCTCTTCCTCTTGGTGCTATCAAACATAACCTCCTCCCACTCCCTATCAAACTGCTGCTGCAAGTTGACACGGTCTGCATCCTTCGAAACATCCAACCCTAGTGTCTTCAGTGCATGTTCCCAACTAATAGAAGGACCGGCTTTGCTCATGGTCAGGGCCCTCGTTAGCTGACGGGCAGCCTCGGCATCCGCATCGATGAATGGGTCCGGGCTTGCGTCCAGGCCGACCGCGAGCCTCCTTTGAGTCTCTTTCTCCACATCAGACTGCAATGGCGCGAAAAGTGGGTATTCGGGCGGAATTGACCGGAAGATGGATGTCGGTTGAGAGATAAGCAGGAGAGGACGATGCAAGGAGAAGAACTGGTGCATCTTGAAGTCCTTCGCAGAGATGATATTATGGGGAATATGGTTCTGGGTTATCTCTGCGAAGACATTGGTGAAGGAAGAGGTTGCCTGTGGTGCACCGCTTGAGGATGCTTCGGAACTTGGTGGGGCGGATGACGACGACGATGCGCCTTGCGCTGAAGGTCCTGTGGACTGGGCCTCTGCTAGTGTAGGTACTCCATTGTTTGGAGAAACACCCTGCACATTCTCCTTCTGCGCTTCTGCGTTAGTGGGATCGACTGTGGTGTTCTTTGCTGCAACAACTGCAGACTTGGGCGGCTTCGCGGAGTTGAAGAAGCGGCCACCTCCGGACTTGGAGGAGAAGTAGGAGTACGTCCTGCGTGACGCAGGTGTGTATAGGAAACGCCTGAGCGCCGACATGGGTGGGCAGGAGACTGCCAGCCGCGATGCAGACGATGGTCAATCAATGAGTGGAGTCACAATGTGCGAAAGCAAAAGAAAACACGGCCATACATCCCGGCGTCACAGCGGAGTTCGAGAAAGAAACGGGCCGGGCAACAGCAGGTAACTCCCTTCTCTCCCCACAACTCCAACGACAATGGCGACCTCGCCTATCGTGACTTCGTTGGATTTGTCCAAGCCTTCTGTCGCAACTGAGACTATCACCAAGTCGTTGTCGTCCATCCTGCCCTCGATAGAGCATTCCTGTGCATTCTTGTCCGCTGTTGCCCAATGTCGGACGGCAACTACAGTGCCAATCCATGCATTCCAATGACTGTCGTTCTCGATGCGTGTGCCATTATCACGGGAAACTACAACGGGAATGGCCATCTCTTTTGTGACCGAGAAGGGAAATCACCCGTTCCATCATCTCTTCTTGAAGCGGGTGAATACTTCTATGTCATCGACGATTATCCTAGTTTCAATTACCCGCTCTTCGCCTCATTCGACGTCTGGGTTCCACCTCCTCGCAGCGACGTACCCGACCATTGGTTTTCTCCCCAATGTCCAAAGAAGCAGGATCTCTACCCAGTCACCCCAGTACGATGGACCGATATCGACGCCACCAACCCAAGTGCCGTGAGTAGCGCCGCGAAGGACTTAGACGGGCAGCAGTGTCTACTTTCAGGGTATTTGTGGCCCGTCGAAGGTGCCCACATTATCCCCGTGGATAATGGTCTTTGGGCATGTATGCTATATCAACCTGCATGCCTTTATTACTGACATTGCCCAGTACACTACTCACCAAGTTCCAGAACAGCTGCGTTACCCCAATATCTATCCGCACACGCTGAGCGGTCCCCACTTCGTGCACGATATTCGCAACTTCCTCACCCTTCGAGTCGATATCTATCAGAGGTGGGACAAGCACACGTTTTTCTTCGTTCCCTTCAATGGATCCCTCGTGTTGTATTTCATTGGGCCACTTCCCGACCTATATTCGATCCAGTATCATTTTGGAAAGCCCAACCTTCCGGAACGCGTTGACCCTTACCTTCTCTTCATCCGGTTCGCTTTGGCAATCTTCACCTTACGTATGGACACCATGGTTGAACTGTAGTTACAAATTATAGATTTTCTAACCTCCTTCAGTTTTTACTTTAATTATTATTTGTACTTTATATTTTAAATATAAAGTAATAAAAAGGCTTGCTCACCCCAAGCAATACAAGGTGCCCTTGAAGGGCAGTGGCACTCTAGAAGAACAGGGAGATGTTGTGGAGGAGGGAGGTTATGGGGACAATGTGTCAGAGTCGGCAGAGTTTGAAGAGTTAGGGGATGGCCCAAGGCTGCTTGTCAAGATTTATGAAGGTCAGTCCCCTATCTCCTCTAGTAATGAGCTGGTGTTCGATTTCCCCTAGATAATGGCTGGGAGCTCCCCCCTGATCTCGCTGCAGCTTTTATCCCGCGGGATGAGAAGATTGAGGCTGCAAAGCTTGCTTGGTTCGAAGCCAACCCGCAAATTTGTCAGCGATCAGAGGCTACCACTGGTGTCGCAAGTGAGATTCCGTTCGAGTAGGGACTGTCATGTTTATTAGGTTGTTCAGACAATGCTTCAATAAATTTATTCAGGCTCAATGAACCTCTGCCATTGAAGGAGTAGGCAATTTGAAAATTATTGACTGAAACCTCCGATCTGTTTCTCCTGCTTTCTCCTGTTTTCTCGTGCAGTTCTCGACTTACATTGTAGTAAGTTACATATGTAGTTCCTCAGTTCAGCTCTGAGCTCAGTCCTGAGTGGGTAAAGTCACGTGCCCGTGTCCACTTAAGCGCTCAACCTGATTCGGAAATTCCAACCTGATTCCTGAAGCTTGAAGGCTGAACGCTCGCTCAACGTTCAACTCTCACAACCACAAGGGTGAATCCGAAAACAAGAGACGATGCTCTACTTTGGGTACGGTACCAATCTGTGGCGTGACCAAATGACACGTCGCTGCCCGGAACACAAATACATCGGAGTTGGTCTATTGGTGGGGTGGTAGGTGTTCTCCATCGACAGCAAGGCGTATATTCACCCTTTCAATGAAAGGAAGTAGATGATAAATGTTCGCGGGTATGCGAATGTAATACCTTCTGCAGGGGATGTAGTGTATGGTCTGGTGTACGAACTATCCCCTTCAGATCGACACGATCTCGACATCTACGAACGATCCACCTACGAACGACAATCCCTGCACGTAGAGCTTCCAAACAGGAAGGAAACTGCGGAGGTTCTTGTGTACGTTGATGTAAAAAGGAAGTCGGAAGGCTCTGCGAAGAAGGAGTACATATACAGAATGAACATGGGCATAGTGGATGCCGTGCAAAAGGGAATTCCCCAAGAATATATCGATAGATACCTTCGTCCATTTATACCTCCCCTCGATCACGATATATCCATAGACAACGGTAGCTTGTAGTTACTCACCTGTCCTAAGTCCTCTCGAGTAGCCCCTATTTATTATCTGACCGGGCCGGGGAATGAGTTAGAGATTAAGGGCCCAACCAAACAGCACTCAACTCGAGGCGCAACAACGCGGCCGCGTCACCTCCACAATTCTTGAAAGCCTCCATCATGAACTCGTTCGTTGAGCGATACTCAGCCACCAGTGCGGTTGGTCAGCTCAGAAAGGCGCAGCGTCTAACAGAAGAAGAAGACGAATTCTCCGATGCTGCCTGGGGATCACAAGCTGGTTTGGGGAACATTATGAGCGGACCACCCTCATTTACTGTTCCCAACGTCCCAGATGTGAGTTATCGAACTTCACATGCTGGGCTACCAACAATATCAACCCTTACATTCAACAGCCCGCTGCCTTCCTTCGCCTACATACAGACGACCATGCTGATCCAAATTGCAGAATCAAGATTCAGCATGGTACTACTACTCTCGCGTTCCGATTCCAGGGTGGTGTGATCGTTGCGGTCGATTCTCGAGCCACAGCAGGAAGCTACATTGGTGTGTCAATATTCTTCTGGTGCCTCAATCTTGCTCATAAAATCCAGCCTCGGGAACGGTGAAGAAGGTCATTGAAATCAACCCTTACCTCCTTGGAACGATGGCTGGTGGTGCTGGTCAGTTGACCAAACGTTCCCCTCTTGGTTAAATTAATGTCTCCTCGAACTCTATAGCCGACTGCCAATATTGGGAGACGTACCTCGGAATGCATTGCCGACTCCATGAACTTCGAAACCGTGAACGCATCTCAGTGTCTGCAGCGAGCAAGTACCTGAGCAATCTAGTGTACAGCTACAAAGGAATGGGTCTGAGTATGGTGTGTACACATATATGTCAATCCTCGATCCGTGTTCATGCATTTCTCCCTGGCTAGGGCACGATGATCTGCGGTTGGGACAAGACGGTAAGAAATCCAGTGTATCATGATTAACCTCCAATTGAATGCGTTTTTTAGGGGCCTGCTGTATTTTATGTCGACTCGGACGGCACACGCCTTAAGGGTGACCTATTCTCTGTTGGTTCTGGAAGCACCTTCGCCTATGGTGTCCTGGATCAGGGCTACCGCTGGGACCTTACTGATGAAGAGGCTCAAGAGCTTGGCAGACGCAGCATCTACGCTGCCGGCCATCGCGATGCCTTCTCCGGGAATACGTGTAACTTGTATCACATCAAGCAAGATGGCTGGACGTTCATTGGCGCGTTGCTGTTCATATTCCATTCGGAAAGTTGGCTAACCTTGCCTTCAGGGAATTACGATATCGCCAAAATGCACTACGATGGGCCCGGAGACGTCCCAGGCGCTCCTGGTGGTGGTTATGGCTACGATGTCAGGTTGGCTGCTGCCAACTCCACTGAAGTCGCTGCTGCATAAACATCAACTTTACTTTGTACTTTTGTATGCCAATACTACTGGTTGTTTATTGACATCTCCAACGTAGTCATCGGCGTCTGCCATGAAATTTTCATCATGAACACTTTAGCTCTTCTTCGTACTGGTCGACAATCATCCGTTCATGCTCGAAGAAGGTCATAGTCGCAGGGTTTCGCCACTGTCACAACAATGAGCATGGATTAGCAGTTCGATCAAATTTGTGCCGACAAGTACCTCTGTTTTGTGCCTTATCTTCCAAAATATGAAGAGCGCAGGCACAACGCCGATCATCGTGTATGAGAAGAGAAAATCGGGGACGTTCCATCTACCCGGCAGGAAGACAGTGTAGCCACCAACGAAAGCCATCGTGAATGTACCTGCTAGCGCATAATACCTGGAAATGCAGAAGTGAGTTCTGATGGAAATGGTTCTGTGGAAATTGGAAGCTAACCCGCAAAACGGCTGCCAGAAGCTTTTGTGAGGGAGGGTGTCGCGAGATATCCCTTGCGCTTTCAATCCCTGGACAAAAATTGAGGCCGTGATCAAGGTTGGCAACAATGTCTGCTGGGCTTACTTGATGGAAGCGAATGTAGGTAAACGATATGATCGCAAAATTTAGCAACTGCGACGCAGTTACAAGGTTTACGAACCTAGTGGTGTATAGTGAGAATCTCCAACGTTTTTCAGCGCAAGTAACGCTTACCATTGCAGAACTATGGCAGCATTGGTGGAAACTTGCAAGAACGCTGTGGAGGTTTCAAATGCCACTGATAAGGTCGCAACTAATGTGATAGACCTCCCACTAACCAAGCAAGGCAATTGCAAGCGTCACCCCAACACAATAAATCGGCACACCGGTCTTCGTGCACCTCGTTAGGAACCTTGGCATCTTTCCCTCCAGCGCAAGCCCAAACAATGTCCGACTAGCACAGAACACATAACTATTCCCGGCAGAAAACACGGACGTCAAGATCAGGGCGTTGACAATGTGCGGCAAGACAGGTATGCCCAAGCGGCCCATGGCTATCACGTATGGAGAGGCTCCGGCGCCTGGGTGTGCGCCGCTGATAGCGTTGAGGAGCTCTTCCGAATTGTAGGGCACGACGATGCCGACACACAGTGAGCCGAGGACGAAGAATGCTGTGAGGCGGTAGAAGACTGCGTTGAAGGCTCGGGGCAGGTTTTCTCGGGGATTGCTTGCCTCGCCTGCGGTCATCGAGACATATTCCGGTCCTTGATCCGTACTTGAGAATTGGGGTACGAGGAGAGAGGGGCGGTGCCTACCTGCGATAGTGAAAGATGCCTGGATGAGGCAGGCCAGGAAGCCCACAAACCTGCCCACATTCCCTTCCTCTATGTATTCAGCAAATGGTGCACCATCGACAACAGATGCTATTGAGCTGGGTTTTAGATCTGCATCATTCTCGAGAGTAAGAGACTCACAATCGAAGTTACGAAAGCCATAGACATCGCGCAGAGGATTCCCGCCGACCATCGTCACGAATGTGAAAATGATCAATCCTACAGCCAGTAAAACCTTTCCTGCGGCAAGCCAAAACTCGGATTCTGGAAAGCCATCGTTGAATCACTCTATTAGATTCGAAGAGGACAAACACACCTCCATAATATCGTACAGCAAAAATATTCAGAAGACTGGCCAACATCAGGAAGCATTATATAGATGTCTGGCAAGGGATTCACCTGTATGAGACAAGCACAAAAAACACCACAGCGACGATGGGTATCGTATCTGTCCAGAATTTCAAAACTACGCCGAAGGCAGTAATCTCGAAAGGTATTAAGATCGCCTCGAAGACAAAGAAATTTACCCCTGCCGCGAATCCTAACGCCGGATCAACGAATCGGTCTGAAAAACGCACCTAGACATGCCGAGAAACGATCAGTGGAGACTTTTGGATCGAAGAGAGATGGGTTCGTACAAAGGGCGAGGAGATGGGTATCCATGAGACCATCTCAGCTAGCGGGGAGAACGGGAGATAAACGAGAGATTGATTACTAGATATAATTACGTACCGAGACAGTTATTTACTGCAAGGATGAATGTACACCATATACAGAATGCAAGAAACAAACTTCCTATAGCGACGTCGAAGATGATCTGAGACGACACAGCGCTGAGAAATGACATACCAGGGCCCCCTCTCGTTAACGAAGACCCAATCTGCACAAAAAGAGCCGTTCCGATGGTACCTTGAGGGTCCAAATGTGCATGAGATTTTCAACGGCAAAAGAAACAATAATGGCAAGACTTACCTCCGATACCGATTAATTGAATGTGTCGGTTCTGTAATCCATGGTGTCAGTTCTGCTTCGCTTTGTAGAGAGGAAGCATGTCGCTGAAAGGTACCTTAAGCTTCCTACTGGTTTTGTCGAACCTGAGGGTCGATGAAGAATCGGTCACCGGTACCTCTTCTACTCTCAGTTGCGAAATGTTGCTTTTCTCCGACTTGACGTCATTGATCGTGTCTTCCCGAATGGACGGGCTCTTCATGATTATTTTGGGGGGTGAGATCGCTTCAGATCCTATCTGAAAGCATGAAATGCCAGGAGGAAGCTGGAAGAGACGGAAGGGAGACGGGAGAGAGAGATAAGAAATATACTGGCGAGTTGAGGGGATCAAGTGTTGGCCGTTGCATCGAACAGGATGCATGTGATGGCTGATTTAGGGCTCTATGGCGCAATTCGGGCTTCTCTTAACCCGGGTACATAGAAGAAGCATATGTGTGTCCAAGTGGAGGCTGCTAATCTGAACGCCCATGCCATCGGTGTGGCGTACGGAGCTGGCTCCAAAATTAGTGTGCTTCTTCGCCTTGGGGCTGGCGCATTGGGCGTCACGGAGACGCCGGAGAGCAATTATAGATCATGTGGGGTCGAGAGTGAGGTGCTGGCAGGAAGTATGGGAAGGCTGGCTATTTCCAGGTTCTACACCGATATTGGCGCTATCTTGGCGGGCGGCAGAGTCTCAGATATCGTACGACTTAAGCTCATGGAAGAACCTCCCGAACGATAAGGTGAAGACGCTCACCACGGTGCGGTCGCCGACAACCCTTTGGAAATGTTGGTTGATACGAGATAATTTACAAACGGGAAGTGAAGGAACGATAGGCAACACACCGAAACAAAAGGAAATGACGACGGTCTATAGGTCAAGATCTTCGTCGTCGCTGAATAGGACGTCAAAGTCTTCCTCATCGCTGGGAAATCCGAGATTGTCCTTTCTCCCAGTGCGCGGTAGAATGTGGTGCCTAGTGACGATCAGCAAATCTAGCTAGAGATATAGTATCCTTGCATGGTACGCACTTATCAAGTAGCTCATCAATGCCTATTGGTCCAGCCTCCCAATCCACCCGAACCCAGTTGTGTACCAATTCCCCATTTCGATAGACAAGCATTGTTGGTAGCATATCCAAGTCGACATTGTCGTCATTCTGGTCTTCTTCTTCGCTGTCTTCCTTTCTATCGTCGCCATACGGGTCATCGTCGTCTGCTTGTATTGGCTTCGGAGGACGAGAAATACTGGACTTGGATTTACTTGGACCGCTTAGGGAGGCAAAACCAAGGGCAGCAGCCTTTGCCCTGAGGAATTTCGTGTCCGGATAGGATCGCGCGAGACGTGCAAGATTTTCATCGAGGAGATAACATCTCTCTAACGACTGCAACGACAGGGAATCAACTGGTAGCCGACGGAAGGCGGCTGAACGGACGCACCGCATCGTACAAGTGGACCACAACCCATACCCCACGTTGTTCGTTCTCCACGGAGCTCACGAAACCCTTTAGCCCCACCTCACGTAGATGGCCAAAACGACCCTCTCTCTTATGCCCGAACATGTCGCGTCTCTCCTCAGCCTTCTCCACCTCCTTCTCAACCAAAGGGTCGGGTTTCTCTCCTCGAAGTGCTTTCTCGCGTTCCTCCTCCAAGAAAGTTTTTCCTCCCAGGTTGGCATTTTCCATCTTTTTCCTCAAGTCTTCGGCCTCTTTCGCTTTCTTTTCTCGTTGCAGTCCAGCAGCTTCATCGCGGTCGCGGATGACACCTTTGACACCTGTTCTCCCAGGTCCCATACCGATCGATTCAGATTGTGCCTCTTGCTGTGCCCTGATGGCATCTCGTTGAGCAACATCAGAGTCATAATCGAGCCCCTTTTCGTTGCGTTCCTGTTGGGCAGAGGCTAGCTCCTCATCGTGCCATCCTGGATCATCGTCGGATTCAACCGATCGCGTTGGAGAAGACGAACGCTCTGCGCCGTTGAAAAGCTCTCCGGAAAGCACTAACGCTTCGATGTCGGCGTACTAGAATTGTAAATGAGTGACAGGAGACCGAAAATGCACTATGGCTCACCATTTTCGCAGGGGCTTCATCCAGAAACAAGAGAGGCCTGTTGAATACCCTAAGGTTGAAGATAGCAGGTATTTACAACGAGATTTGAGGCCAATATCGATGATCTCAGACTTTAGAAGCTGGGACACCTTCAAGTTCACCCTGGGACGGGGTTATTCTTCGTAGAGTAAGCATAAGGCGAACGTGCGAGAGGGTGTCAAGCACCTGACGAACTTGGAGACCGATACAACCACTAGAAAGACCAGGTGAAAAGTATAGGTGTGGTAACGTCAAAGACGTCGCTGCCGCTTGAGAAAGAATGTACTGGTATTAAGAGATCGTGGCAAAGCGCTAATCACGCCAAGTTAGGACCGACTTGCCACGTGTCCATCGATGCGGATCCCATTTGGGAAGGAAGTATTCATGAATCCCATGCTCTTTACATACCGCTATATAGCCCTCTGGGCAGGCCTGGATACCATGGAATTGGCATTGCATTGGCAAGCTCGGGAACCCTTTTTGAGAAACGAAAAATTGTAAACGAAGTCTGGCGCTAACACTTTCAATGTGCCTTCGTGCATAGGTGCAGTGACATGGTTGGCGGCCTTTGGCACCTCAGCATTAATCTCGTCATTCTTGATGAGGGTGAACTGGTACTTCTTGGGCTCCTGCTAGCTTAGCAAGAGCGAAGAGGGAAAATATCTCTCAGGATAAGTATGCACTACTATATCAAGAAACTCCCCATAACCTGGAACGGTAGAACCTGAACACCATGGTCCAGGGGAAGAACATCAGCTCATAAACCACTGAAATCTTCTATTATCAATCTAGTACGCCAGATTGACATAGCACGTACTCTCCCCACCGAGCCATCTTACTTCCCTCCAGCCAACTTCTTACTCAAGCACGTCCTTATCCAGACTAAGGATAAGTACCCATGCCAATGGGTGAGAAATTCTGTCCTGCATAGGGTCTTCCCCCTAAGCACATGATATTCCTTTAAAGAAAGGAATATCCAATCAGGGCGCAGAAATTTCGATGCATATCGTCTCTATATGGCGTTTTGGGCATTTGGGCTCCTAGCAGTTAGCCGCACCCCCCGTTGGATTTGACTGGAGCTGGTGGCTGGCAAAACAAGGCTATAAAACGGTGCTTCATCGTTACGTCGCTCTCATAAATCTTCCACGAAGCTTCGTCGATATGGACTCCTTTAAAAGCATCCCTATATCTCCATCCAGGTCAGATAATCACGGGTACTGGCCAGCCACACGTTCCTCCAGTCGCTCTCCTTGTCCAGGACTAAATACATTGGCCAACCACGGTTACATGTAAGTGAATTCTATGCCACCCCAGACGAGGCAAAGAGCTAAAACAAACCTGTGGATATGCAGAGCACGAAATGGTTTGAATCTGAAATTCTTCGAGGTCGTCCGTGCCATCGTATTCGTCTACAACATTTCTTATCCTCTGGCGATCCTCCTCGCGTCGGTTGGTTTTCTCGCATCCGGAAAAATCACTTTCAAGAAGGATTTCATCTCCAAGGCAGTTATTAATAGCACAAGTTGCCATTGGACCGACAGGATCGTCGTCAGCATCCTCAACGCCATGAACTTCGTCCTCTCTTTCGTACCCACCTTGACGCTCGACCTCGGGGATCTCTCCCAACGTGGAACCTCCAAGCTCGCCCACGAGGCTTCTTTCGTTCATCCCAACGGCATACCATCCACCGCTCCAGACGCAAACATGGTCAACACGCTCCTGGATTACTCCTCAAGCAGGCGGAATTACCAAGGCTTCCTTCGCTTCGGCCTTGGCCTCGTCGACGTCGCTCGTTTCCACGCCGAGCGGGTACGCCTCTCACCACCGCTCAACAAAATTCACAACCAAATCGCGTTGGGAGAATGCGCTCTGGCTTGGGACGTTCTGCGTGACCACCGGTGCTCGCATGGGGCCATCGACTTCGAACGCATAGCACATTTGCAGAAGGGAAAGTATGAGGGTATCGTCCCGACATCGAGACTGGAGGCGTGGTTTGGACAGGAGCGCCTGCCTGATGGGTGGTGGGATGTTTGCGGCGTGCGACCGACGAGGACGATTGGAATCGCCAGAGCCAGGGGGCTTGCAAATCTTATCGGGAAGCTTGCGATGAAACAGAATGGTGTTCAGCGGAACGCAAAGGTACCAATAGTACAGTAGTCAAACTTGCTGTTGATTCAATGTGTTCAATATGACCGATAGCGCAATACGTAGGTAGACACCAACCGACGACAGAACTTGACGCCATCGTTAACTCATTCCGAATCAGATTCTTCTGCATACCTCCCGATTTCCTTGTGTATTTCGACGCCATTGGAAAATAACTGGTGTAAGGCAGGTAACAATCCTGGGAGCTGCTCCGCGGCGATTTTTCGGTATTCCTCTACATCAAAACGGCCAGGATGTATTTCGGCGAGCATCTTCACTTTGACAATAAGCAAGCAAGGGAGAAGTCTGCGACTGCTGAAAAGCCTTGTGTCGAGCTCATGCCAACGAGGGTCTTGCATCATCGGGAGCATGAAATCGGAAC
Source organism: Cyclocybe aegerita (assembly GCA_902728275.1). NCBI lineage: Eukaryota > Fungi > Basidiomycota > Agaricomycetes > Agaricales > Hemipholiotaceae > Cyclocybe > Cyclocybe aegerita. The sequence continues at coordinate 50,982 of CACVBS010000112.1, read as the reverse complement.
ATGAAATCGGAACGCCTGTTCCGGAACGTTTCCTCGAAGTTCATGTCCAATTCGATGGAAACTAGATGAAGCATGGGTTTTCGTAAACCGGACATCATGAAGAAAAATGCGTCCAAAGTTCGTTCGTTGCCGACTTGCGAGTAATCGCCGGCCATAAAGGGGAAGTAGACTTTAAGTCTGCGAAGCTGATTGGATGGGCTTAGTTGGATGGGCCAGAGCAAAGGGTTCAGTGATTTATAGGATAAGACTAGAAGAGGGATATAAGACTGCATATCTCTTTTATGGGGGGATGGAATCGAGAATTTCTCACCAAAAAGCTCAACAGTTATCTCTTCGAGAGAAGCCAACTTCATAATGGGAATTGCCTTTCCAATGGTCTTTTCATCTTCGATGACGATGTAAAGTTTCTTGAGGTTTCGCGTAAGAGAGTTCGGCCCTTGCAGCAATAAAGTGAAGCTAAAATCTGTGTGAAGGCTCTCCAATGCCGGATACGATGGACGCGACTTGGCAGATTTCTTTCGCTTGGGTGTTTGGCTGAATTTTGGATGCGCGGTTTCGGTGTAGCATACACGCAGATGTTTTATCCGAGTCCCCGAAAAGAAAGTAATGGGAGCGGTGCACCCAGTGAGGTCAACGGACTCGAGATAGGGCGAATGAACAAGGTCGGAGATAGCTACAGCCAACGATCTTGAGGACTGCGAACAATCGAAGTGGAGCAGGATGAGACTCTTGATTCCATGGTGAGGTCCATGAAACGCACGAACCAAAGGGTTGAATGATTCGAAGTCGAAACCTGGTTCGTCGTTGAAACCAGACAGACCGAATTCAAATTCATGGATGTACATGTTCAAACCCTTCCACGATGATAGAGACGAGCTTGTGTGGAGGCAGTCTAGAAATTTAGGAAGCCAATCGACTCCCGATCCACTGTCGTACTGCACTTTGTGAAGGAGGCGAGTCAAAGCAAAATGCCGGAAGGTATGCGAGACGAACGTGCATTGTAAAAGGGCTGATCGAGTTTCCGCCAACACTGCTGCGTCTGTTATGGGCTCCAACGAGAGCTCGCCGAAGATCCATTCAAGGAGTTCATTAGGAAGAGTGCCCATGGCGTTTTGGGTAGAGTGGAGGTGAGCGTTGAGCAGAACTTTTTGAGTGCACAGCCACCTGGACGGCAATGTCGCGGTCCATAAATCTCAGCAAGTCATTCAGACATATAATATACATAAAATACACTGATTATAATATAATCCATAACGGCCAGTGTACTCTAAGTCACCAATCTTTGGCTCACTGCAGTTCATCCTTAAAGTCACCAAACGCCCATTTGTAGCAGTCCTGGAGAACGCAAATTCACGTAGGCATCGGCAAAATAGAAAGAATTAGACATACCACACAATCCTCCTCAATGATCGGTTTCGGTACTACATTTCTTCCTTCTCTTCTCTTCTTCTTGTCATTATCATCGCCCTCGCCCTCTTTCCCTTTCCTCTTCTGGCCCAATGATCCGTCATCCTCGACATCTCCATCATCATCACCGTCACCTTCCTCTTCGTCGTCATCGCCCCACCAGACATCCGCCTCTAGCACATTGTGCACGACCTGCTTGATAACATGTCTCTGCACATTAGGTACCCATCCGAGCTTCATGACCGTATCGAAAATGATGCTCTGCCCCAAATGGCAGCGGGTCTCTAGCGCATAGCCGGCCTGAGCACACGGCGACCAGGAGCCTGTGCAGGTACCTTGAGGAATCGGGTCGGCTGTGTGATACACATGGGTAGTGGCGATGGGGTAGTGGGAGGGAGAAGGCGGTGGGTAAGGCGATGGAGGCGTCGGAACAGGAATGGAGGGCTGGCTGCTTGTCGGGAAGGGAAATTTCTGGAGCCAGGACGTGAAGAAATTGCGCTTCTTGTGAGGAGGAGGCTGGCCTGGGACAAGAATAGGCGGAGGAAGGGGAAGATGTAAGCGCGATGCTGCAAGCCTCTCGCCTGGTGACTCGAATGCCACAGCAGGAAGACCATATGTCGCCCCGAGTAAACTTGAAAGGGCACCTCCCAAAGAATGACCGACCAGCCAAAGGTTCGCAGCCGGGTAGATCTTGCGAAGATCATCTACCAGTTTCTGAATTGATCGTGAGAATCAGCAGGTATGCCAGGAGCATGAAGAATGGGATGTCAAAGGGCTTACAACACCTATAGAGTAGAACAAGCTGTCTTGCACTAGAGCATCCGTCAGGCATTGGTTATCACATCGGAAGTTGCGAGCGTAGCAATCGCATACGGTTCGCAACACCCAAGAGAAGTCTACTCGGGCGCAGCAACAGGAGAAAAGCCTGATTCACCGGAAACGGTATTAAGCGTCACAAATCCGAAGTCAGGGTTGGGCTGACGACTCACAGATTATCATTGAATTTGTCGAGCTTAGAGGTAGGCCCTTGTAATGTAGTTCCCTTGATCGACAAGACGATGGTTGTGTTGTCAGAGGAGAGGAATACATGCCCTCTGAAGCCATCTGACTCTTCCCAGCCAAATGGGAAGCTCTGGAGGACAAAAGCGCCATAAGAACTGCGATCAGATTAGACAAGCAGCGGGACAACTCACCGTGTTCCATGCTTGATCAACCTCATACCAGTTGCTCTGACCTGGTAGGGCATATGCATTTCCAGACATACGAGCCAACTGGGTTAGGGTATGCAAGTCCTCGACATCTGGGCCTTGAACCTCCGTCGGATCCCATGCCAACGGCTCTAGTTCACTTTCTGCATGACGCAGAGATCGTAAGCGGGAGCGATGAAGGGCATTAAGGGACCTAGGTCTGAAGACGGTGGTGGGGCGCGATTTGAGAATAGCAGGTGTAGGCGGTAGTGGGTACGACGACGAAGGTGTGAAGTGGGGAGGTTGTTGATTGTCCTCGAGAGTGAAGGGATGCTGGGGGTCTAGTTGGAGCTGGCTCGTAAATGAAATTTGGTTTGCACAGTGCGCATTCCCGGGAAGGAGGAGGAGGATTGCGAGTAGAAGAGATTGGGGTAGCATTGGTGTCCTCGACAGCTAGCCAGGCAGAGAGCCCGAGCAAAGAGATTATGGCTCGGTTCTAATTCGGACCGGCGCAAAATAAGCATCCGTGGGGAAGGAAATCGGAAATTTCCGAAGCCGCGGCACAGATATGTGGCGCACACATGATTAGTACCCCATTTGGCTCACGAATCACCGACTGAGCATTTGAGATTTCTCGAAGGTAAAGAGGTCGACAAATTCTAATCTAGTTGTGTGTACCTATTACTACAGTCAAAACAATAAATACACTGTCATGATCTACTGCAACAAGTCTATTAGGAAGCAAACAAATCATTAAGGTGATACCTGCTATTCGAAGACATGTGAAGAGTGATAAATCCTGGAGCAAAAGCTGTAAATGCTGCCTTCACTTCTTCTTCTTGAGTCTCAAGTATTTTGCTGACACGGTCTCGGCAGGTGGCCACATCATCGGCCAAGTCCTTCAGGATTGCTAGTTTCGGTTTCCCCCGGAACGCAGACTGAATGGAGACATAGTTGACCGTCTCACCGGCGTTCTCCTCTTTGTAGAAAGACAAGACGTCGCTGGTGGTACTACATCAGCTTTTCTTCTTCCCGATTATATATTGGAAAGTAGACTTACTTGACGCAGTTGATGTACATTGTCAATTCGGGAAACGCCTGCAAAGATATAAGATGAGTCAAATTGTTGGATGTCCAGGCAGAAATGAAGAGACATGAAGTCCTGCTGACCTGGATATATTCGCCTATGGCGGCATCTGGCGGAAATACAAAGCAGGCATATGCTTCACCTATTCCCGATAGTATCCTGCAAAAGGTCGGGTAGCCGAAAGCGGCCGTGGATAGCTGTGAACTCGGCATCAGAAAAAAGGACTTATTCTCAAAGTTGAAATTTACCTTCATCCCTTGAGTTCTGTACTCTAATACCATGGAAGTCATGAAATTCAAGGCAGAGGCAATAATGATGTTCGCTTGAATTCCTGTATAATGGTCGTAGACGCTGCGCAGAAAGGATGCCAAAGACTCGAGCAGCTCGTTGGCTTGTTGATTTCCCGAGACAAAGCGACGAGTGAAATGGTCGATTCCGGCAATGTCGTGAGCAAAGTATGTGTCAATCTGGCCTAAAAATGCCGTGTACAGTGCGATGAATACTTGAAGCTCTCTGTTCCTCAGATGACCATATGCAGTTGAGGCCAGAACAACTCCGACTGGAAGGGCCTTCAGGATTGAGTAATTCCCTGCAGAAGCATCGATTGGATAGCCTTTATTTCGAGCTTCGTTGATGCACAGGTTATGGAGGTCTGTGTCGTATGGCACCTCTTCATAATGGAAGTCGCATTGGCGGAAAAAGTCTTCGAAGACCTGGCGGATAGCCTCATTCGAGACAGCCGGAGAAGATTGGTTTTCTTCGTCCTTGGGGCAGATATATCGTCAGCTACCTCTCATCCTCACTCAGAAAATACGAGGCTGAAATACCTTGTTCGTATTCATGCCGCGTTCACTGGACTTTCTATTGGGATGGCGGAGCGGAGTAAAAATATCCAGAGTGCGAGTTTGTGCAATATACGGCAGCTCTATGAGTTTGAGGTTGCTCATTGAGCGCTGAGAGGGAGGACGATTGAGACTTCGAGATGCTTTCTAGGGACGCAAAATCATTGCTCTTATATTCGCTGACCGTGAATTTACTAGCCGGATCGTCTCTGGTGATTTCTTTCGTGTAAACGATGATGGGCCTGGGCCCGCTACAACATGTTGGAGAAGCCGTCCAGCCACAAGGCCCGCGGGTCTGTTATTTTTTTGGGACCGTGGATCTTGGACCCGCCTAATTAGGGTTCCCAACAAGGAACTTCGCCACCTGGATTTCCCTTGTCCCGTGATGGCGTTGTCCTTCCACCTTGCTGGCCTACCGGCGAAAGCGCTCCTGGGATAGCACCGAGATAGAAACACGGTCAGAAATTGTTAATGCGATCCGAATAGATGATTCCGTATCGGGATCTTGCATGCGTCGAGATTGGACCATGAAACACTGCTAGTGAAAGGGGAATTTTACAGGCAGCGCCTAAATAAACGAGAACCATCTTCGTTAGTAGTCTACGTAGGTGATAAGAAGTGTTCACTAAGATATTAGCCACAGAAGTGGCGCAAAACGAGATGACACGATGATGAGATATGCTAGGGCTAGGGGCTAGAGTACACCCGTTACACGCCAAAGAGAGTCTGATAATTATTCTAATCGCCGTTTGGATTCGTGATCGACAGGTATCTGTTACCATTATTAACGTGCTCGAAGGGCAAGTATAACAGCCCAGAACTGTCAATTTGTTGGAGGGATTCCTGAGGTGTGGACCCTGCTCACATCGCAGAATTCATCCTCCGTGGATGAGCTGTCTTCAGTTGATCTATGAATGGCATAGCAATGGCATCGGTGACTCTGATTCACTGTAGGGTATACTTGATTCCGACCCTCTTTCGACGTCTGAGATATATGAAACGCCGACCCCCTCCAACTCCACGGGTTTTGGGCGTTCCCGCGTTCCCGCGTTCACAAGTGACGATTAATCATCGTCAGTCAAGCCATAGTCCTCGTGTATGCGCCTTATCGTCGTCTGTTTCAAAGTAGCCAGCTTAAATCGAGAGTATCATCAGCCCCGAGGGAAAGAAGAGGCGATGACAGACAAAGCATTACTCTGCCAATCAGAATCTATGGGGAGAGATTCTAGAGTCAGGAAGACAGAATCATCTCTTATCGCAACGCATATATCCACCTGACAAGCATCCTTTGCCTCGTTGTATTTGTGCAACAATTGAATGTGTCGCTTGACGATTTTTTCAGGGTCTTCGTTGGGCCTTAACATAAGTGGCGTCAGGGAAGAAAGAAGGCCCATATATCTAGGATAAACAAGCGTACCCGAGTTTTTCTTGTAGCTTGTCTATCTCAAGCTGAAGGGCAATAGTCTTTGCCTGTTGCGCCTGATGAAAACGGTGAGATGCGCTAACGATTGAGTGTTGTTCAAGCCCGACCTTCTTATTTATGGCGATGTGCATGTTTCAGTGTAAGAGGAAATCAAGTTTAGATGAGATGCAGCAGAGAGAATCCAAGTTCCGCGAGCCAGATGCGGCGGGCCGTGTTTACCCCAAAAAGGCTAGCCAAACTCCAACCAACGCCAAGCTCTGTGGCGCACGCGCTGGTCTGGACGCCACGATGGGCCGCGGAGAGGTTGAGCTAAAACCCAATGACTTTACAAGAACGCCAATCCCAAAAAAACCAGAAATGCATAAAGTCAACCAAGCATCAAGAACCGTAATATTACAAAGAGGAGAGTAGTAGAAATAGATATGTACAAAAGGGAGTAGTAGCGGAGAAAGAAGGAAAGAGTCAGGTTGTCGTTAACGTTGAAGTGGGGTTCCGCGAGAATCGAAGAGGTGGGGGCATAGTAAAAGAGGAAAGGAAGGTGGAGGAAGAGCGAAACAGAGAGAGACCGTTCATAGGGTTGGCATAGGAAGGCAGGGGGATAATCTAAGCAAGGGTCCCAAAAAATATAGGCAGGCAGGTATCAAGAAGTGCGAAAGGGGATATAAATAACCATCGTGAAATTCCGCATTGAAACGAGAGATAAAGGCGAAGGCGAACGGCATTACCGAAACAGAAAATCCAATCTAAACCAACACTGAATTGAAGGGGTATTCCGCAAATACCTGGAATGACGGCGAGGGTCCCATCACAGCAAACCGCTCTCTTCCATGCTATTTCGCCTTCCACCACCCGGAGCAGGCGCACCAAATCCACCCGTGCCGGCAAGGTCAATGAACCGCGTTACGCGCTTCATCGCTCTTGAGCTCATTGCCCACCGCTCATCGGCCTCCTCGTCGCTTCCGTTCTTGCTCGCGTTGTGCGCATGCCGCTCGCACAGCATCCGCCCGTCGACCTCCCAGTACTCGTTCAGTCGTTCGCGGCACTCGGGGTAGCCTGGGTATTCGCATGTCATGTGTTCGGGGTGGTACCGGTCGCCCGTGTGTGATACGGCGCACGGGCCCTCGATAGGCTGCCCGCATCGTGCGGCGGCGCAGAGGGAGTCGTTTGCTTCGTGGTAGTGGTAGGCGCATAGAGGCTTGCCGTCGTATACGTAGAATGTTTTATCAGGGAATGATTTCTGTATTATAATGTCATTAAGTCGAGAAGAGACGGATAGAAGAGATCGAACGTACGTGGCAAATATGGCAGTTAAAGCAGTCTCGATGATACTTGCCCTTAAGCTGCCCATCCGAAGACGATACAGCTGCCTTCTCAATTGGCAAATTGCATCGTCGACACTGCAGTTAACAACATCAGCACAACCACCAAAAACCAATCAGAAAGCCAACGTACCTTGGGCAGATACATGTTCTTCCAGCACTTCTCACACAGCACGCCCCCATTATCCACAGACACCCAACGACCATTATCGATCGTCTTCTGGCACTTCAAGCACACCTTCACCTTCTTCGCTCTCTCCTTCTTCACCCTCGCCCCATCCGCTCCGAGCGCCTTGTCCCTCTCCAATTGCGGACTCGTCAACGACCGCGTAGGCAGCTTGGGCAGCTTGATTGGCTTGACGTCTGGGGAGTTGACGACGCCCTGCACAGTGTTGCTCCGGTGCAAGAACCCGTCCTCGTCTTCCTCGTGGTCGTAGTCGTGTCGTTGCCGGGATGAGGAGGCCTTCGACGATACTGTGTCCATCCTTCGGAGGTCGACCGAGTCGCCCATCGCCCGCTGCTTGCCCGATGCCGTCGAGTTGCTCTTCCCCAGGCCATTTGGCCGCCCATCGTCAGCATCCAACACAGCACCAGGCCCACCCGGTCCTCTGCCTGTCGAATACACACTCCGGCCGGCGCTGCTGCTCCCACTGGCGCTCCTCGCTCCTCTACCCACCACACCGGGTCCACCGAGCCTCGAGTAGTCGCTCGGCAGGGCCTGCGAGAGCCCCAGTGCCTGGGCAATAGCTGACGAGTTTGAGCGCGAGCGGCCGAGATCTGCCCCTCCTCCTTCTCTTCCACCATCACCCCTACCGCTCGAAACCGAGGAGTACGACGACACCGACCCATCACGCGAATGTCCCATCCGAATGCCCGTGCGGTCGTCTCGTCGTTCGAGGCTCCTGTTCGACCGCCCCGATACAGAACCGAACTGTATGCGGCTGGTGCCAGAGGCATTCGACCCCGAGCGGAGGATGGAGGCAGGTAGGCCATCTTTGAGCGGCGGAACTGGGGGCGGCGAGTCCTTGCGTCTCTTCGGGGGTGCGTCGTCTTCGTAGTCCGTCGAGTCCGCGTATGCGAGTCCACTGTATTCCGATTCCGAGTAATTGGGCGATGGAGGCCGTCGTGTCGCCGATTGTGATCTCAGCCGTCGCGAGGCGGTCGTACTGGAGCTCATTGTGCGCGAGTGCTCAGGAGGAGGCGGCACACTCCGTCCCCGAGATGACGTCGAAGCTGACGTGTCAGCGCGCGGCCGAGTCATATTAGATGTTGCCATATCGTTATTAGTAGTAGCAGTAGCAGTAGTGTCGTTGGTTAAGATATTCGAAGGAGGCGTCTGTTCAGAAGGGCTGATCCCGGGTATTTTGTTCTTGAATTTCTCGAAGAAAGGAAGGCGGTTTACGATGGGAGAGGACGTAGACATGTTTATAGATGCAGCTGTGAGTGGCGCCGGTGATGGCGGTTTGGGGGGCAGCGGCTGTGCTGACGCTGATATAAAAGGGCCAGGCGGAGATGGAGTCCTTTGGATCTTGGTAGGCTGTGGTGCAAACTCTGATTGTGCTAGTGGAGAAGTCGGTCCAGGCGAATGTGAGGAATAGCCAGAACCTGCGGATAAAGGTGGGGTGCTGGCAGCTGGTGGTGGTGGTAGAAGAGAAGTTTATGAGATGTCATTCAGCAGGGATTTAAGAGGGAGAACTCACAGCGAGTTGCGGCATCAATGTCAAGAAACTGAGGGGCATTGGGTCTCCGATTGTACTGCGGCTGTGGGCCCAAAGGTCTGTCACTTGGAGCCACGAACATCGCGGCGCGTGCGGCAGCTGCGAAGCCCCTTCTACCCACTCCTGCCATCCCTGCTTCACCACCTGATTTGGTATCGATACCTCTTTCGGCGGGAGGAACGAACGACTGGTGCGACCCAGCAGGAGGCAGCCGGATATTGGGAGGAAGACCGCCAGCTGGGCCCATGCTGATACTTCCAGCTGGTGGCCGCATAACTCTCGGACCCATTGCGTTTGGCGGAGGCATACCTGGTATCCCTTGACGAGGCGGCATACCCATCGCACCCGGAGGTGGAGGACCATTGAAACCAGGACCACGATTCGGAGGAGGGAAAGCACTGCCAGGTGGAAGGGAACCACTACGAGGCGGCGGTAGGGCTTGCGCGGGCGGAGGGGGAAGGGGACCTGTCGGACTTGGACCTCGTATCGGACTGTTCACAAATGGGGAACCGGTCCTGAGGGGAGGTGGGGTGGTTTGGACTGGAGTCGCGTCGCGGTTGAAGGAGATCGGTGGACGAGCGGTTGCAGGTGTGTTATGGGTCGAGCCGGCATTGGATGGGGTGCGTGCACGGAAGGGATTGCCTGGTGGCGGCCGCGTGTTGAGAGGGGATGATGTTGGACCGATATCCCTGGGACGCGGTGGGCTCATGTTCGACCTCTCTGGCTCTGTGCGCGATAGCGGACTGGGCTTCATCTGGAAACTGGGCTGCGTCGGAGAATTGGGACTTCTGGTGTTTATTCTGAGGCGAATGCTGCTCGCGGAGGAAGTCATGCGCTGGTGTTGCGGGAAATCCATCCTCGGAGGCGACAACGCGGCAGGTGGTGAAGACGCAGAAGGAGAAGCGACTCGACCTTGGAGACGTTCTGGGAGGAGGGCGGTGGCAGCTATTGGTGTGATTGAGGGCTTTGGGAGGGTTGGGACTGGGGGCGGGGCGGTACATGTGTGTTCTCCGAGCTCTGAGAGAGGGACTGGCTGGTGACAAGTGGAGCATTTGACGCTGGGGAGCAGCTGGGACATCCTTCCTGACTCTGGGGCATTGTTGGCGGTAGATGTGGGGGATAGCAGCGAGGCAAGCATTGCAGCTGGGTCGCTGCTGATGGAAAGGATAGTGGGTGTACTTTTGACGACCGGCGCGTAGAGTTGGATAGGTGGGCTATTAGCTAAAGACTAATGAAGACGAAAAGGGAGGGTAGCCTGTTGACATGACATGGGAGAAGAGTCCAAGTAACGCAAACTCGCAAATCACAACAACCTGACTCGCTTGGCATACTTTGTTCTCACTCTCCTCCTCACCGTTCCCCTCGTCGTTCTACACTCTAAACCCGGACCTCGTTGGATTCGCTGAACGCACACCGCCGTCATCAAGCCCGCCACGCCACGACACGACACATGCCCATTCTCGTTCGTCTCTCCTTATCAGGCTCCTTCCTCCCTCCCTCGCGGCGCGCGCTCCACCATACCCATGCTATGTCACCGTCATTTATCCCGACTGAAGCTTCCCAGAAGTCAATAACATACGCCGCCGCACGTCAAACGCCTCTCAAAAGCCTCTGTAGCAGTTGGTCTCTACGTCTCCAGTTCTCGAACCTGGGAAGTCCTCATCCCCGGGTCCATTCAGACGCATTTCCAAGCCGACAGACGGATGGGGTCCGAGAAGCGGGCGGGCCACCTTCGATAAGCAACACCTGCGCTGTCCACGAGATCATCAGCAGGCAGCCAACATCATTTCTTGACGCAGAGATCTGCGCACATGTGATGCTCCAGGGAGGTTCCCTATTTTCCCCTCTATTCAAATAATTCACCTCTTCTGCTTCCTCCTGCACGCCGTTTGCGCGCCATCGAACATGTCCAGGTCCTGACGTGGATGTGCACACACAACTGCGTCATGTTCACGTAAGTCACGTAATTCGAGCCTTCATTTCACTCTTCAGGTCCGACATCAGGGTTTCACGGAGCCGCTTCAATCCCAAGGCTATAGTCTATCAGAGTCTATCTCTCGACCTTCTGCAGAGAAAGGCCTGAACAGGTGCGAGCGCCCCTCTCTTCTTAGGAGGACATCAGATGTTCGGGGAGGACTCTGGCCATCCTCGGCCTGGTATGTGCAAAATCTCTCACGGCGGCGCACTCACGAGCGCCCCAGAAGACTGATAGGTGGGTTTCGAAGCCGTGGATCAAAGGAAGCTTCGTCGCCGATGCCTCGGTGTGTGCGCGAGGGGTGCAGACAGCGGCCATCTGGCACTGCACTATTACTCGCTGAAGTTCCTTTCCTCTTCTCCAACTCTCAGTAATGTTCGAACTTACTCCCTCCCTCCCTCCCCGACATCCCCGAGACTCCCGACTTGCTCTCCCATGTTTCCACATACATGAGGACTTCTAGTCACCGGTCACCCATCACAACACAGAAGCCAGCAAAAAAAACCTGCGCGAAAGCCGCCCAAGACGCTGCTTTTTTGCCGAGTGTTCTGTGTGTTCTCGCGCGCGTCCCCACATGACCCACCGACATAAGCCGACATACACCAGGTGTATAGGCTCCACTGCCCAGAGGCGACTCATTTATCCGCTGAATAGAGTAGCGCGTTCGAACTTCGATATATTCACAGTGGTGCATATCTAAAGCTGTCTTCCTGGTTCCAGCACAACTTTGATGTGTACGTTGGTATTTGAAAGTAATATATTTTTAGTACTTACTAATAAAGATAACTATCTCCCACGACCCTGTCATCTGGATTAAGTAACACATGAATTCCTCCAGTGCTCTTTGGGAATAATGTGACGCATATGTAAGGGCGGCGGTGACCCTGTCTAGGGTAGAGATTTGGTGGCATGGATGAAGGTCAAAGATGAGATGATGGCATGAAAATGAGCCTGATCAGTGATTAGATAAGTTTCAAGCAAGTATCGAGCGCTTACATTTTATTTAGCTCTTCCATCCTTTATAGCCATTCCCTATTCAACCACTATGCCTCAAATTATTGGCTCACTGTCAGCAGGGGCTCTCAGTATTTCAAACCCCCTCTATGGGCGCTCGGGTAAGCAATAAGCCCGCCTTGCGTTTGCCGAAAGTTGATTCAATCAACTTTCGAGAAATTGCTTGAGTGGAAGGGGCTCGAGGGGAGGGGAGGAAGCGCGGCCTTGTGTGATGGTCACGTTCCTCGATGACCTCACCTGTCTCACCTCACCCTTGTTCCCGTACCTACATAGTCTAGGCCCCTTCGTTTGTCCTCGCTAGTTGAAGCAACGCACCTCTTGTCTCCTCCATCCACGTCCACGGCAGCTGAGTCTTGACCGTGACACCTTGGGGATAGTTTGAGTAAGTAAATTTCAATAAAATAAAATACACAGCGCATTCAAGTTGGCTCTAAATTCATGACCCTTAGGCCCGCTGGAAGTCGCTCGGAAGGACAGAACGCCCCGCACGACGGAGGGGGGAAGGCGAGCGGCACTAAGCTCCAAATCCGTGGACAGTCACAAAGAGCTTCAGTGTGTATGCGAATTTATTTCAGATTCCAAGTCCCCCACTACCTGCATGCCCCATGCGAAGCCCAGCCAAACCTCTAGTACTATATAAAGTGAAGTTGTTTATACCCCCAACACCTTTTAAAATCAAGGTCGACTGCGGCCGCAGCGCCCCCACGCGACGGAGGGGCGAGGACAAGCAGCCTCTAGAATGAGATATTATTTTCTACAATTTATCTTCACTATCAGAGGGTGAACAACCCCAAAGAAAAGAGAGCAACCCAAGTCCCGTGCAGAGCACAGGCAAAGATACATTATTACAAACCAATACACACAGAAAAGGAGCTTATTATCGAAAGAAGCATCGGCACATATCATCGATACTTCTAATTTTATTCTACCCTTCAGCGTGTCGATTTTCATCACGATGAAGCTGTTCAGCCTCGATTTCGGTGAAGAAGGCATCCGCCAATGGTGAAAGATGGTCAGAAACAGCGAGACGATATCCAGTCTTGAACGCTATGTAAAGAGGATCACTTGGACGAGGACGAGGGTAATAAGGATCATTCGAGAAGAAAGAAGAGGTTAACTTCTCAATGTCGCTTTCTTCCTTTGTCCACTTCCGCATCTTGGAAGAGATGGAGTCAGATATGATGTAATCAGTTGACAATAAGTGAAAATACCTGATTGAAATCAATGACCCAAAAACTGAAGGTACTGTATCCGCTTCCACCCAGCACGAACTCGATATCGCGTCCGTCATAGGATGCACAGAAATGAATGCGCCCTAACATTTCGCCCATTCCTTCCGCAACCTTCTCCAGTGGATCCAGATCTTGGGGAAATAGTTCGTACAGGGCTTGATAGCGCCGGGCATCGAGCGGAAAATTCTGCGAGTTTATGAAGCGCGGCGGCTTAGACTGCAATGGAATCTCTTTGCCGAAGTACAGGCGGCAGAGCGAGGGTCCAATATTAACGCCTTGAGGAAAGTAGGATTGTCTGAGATATGCCTTCGCCGCCGAAGGTAGATCATGTACACGGTCGAGAGCGTACGCCGCTCTGTCGAAAGGATCGAATTCATCCTCAACGACGATTTGGCGAGGGGCACGACGAGAAGGTTGGCGCGGCGGCGACGGTGGAGGCATGCGGAAGGCGGGACTCGCCCCCTGAGGCACATTTAGCGCAAGGGCCCTTGGTATGGCAAAGAACGAGTCGTTGTTGCACCGATAATAGAGCGAGTGGCAGGCGTCGTACTCCCGTACGAGAGCGTCTGCATTTTGAGGGTTTTGCACAACCTTGAACACCCAAAGTTTGGCGGAGACAAAGTATATTTCGGCAAAACTACCGCGGCCGATGCAGACAGGGGTATCGGACAAGACGACGGGGTCCATCGATTGGTGGTGGTGGTGGCTGAACAAGTGGTGTCTCATTGCGAGCAAAGCAAACTAAAAGGGGGGGGGCCAGACAAACAAGGCCAAGCTCTTGCTGCGGAAACTGAGTCTCGGAGCCGTATTGTATGGGATCTAGGTCATATTTTCCTCTGTAAAGCTCCATGTAGACTATTTATATGTCATAAAAGATTCTCCAAGAAAAATCCCCTTGGGAGCCTTCATTATGAACTTTGGCAAGAGTTTGCAGTCGATATTCAACCCACCACCCCAGCCGTCGACTCCGAGCCGCCCCCAGCACCGGCCTCGCAACTCGGAGCCGATGAGGTTGAGCAACAGCACGGGGTCAATGTCTCCTCCTGCCCTGCCCCACCACCACTCGGATCCTACGATATTCCCCTTCTAATCCAGCACTATCCATCGGACATACGAGGGCTTGCCATTGAAAAGGTCGTGAAGGGGTATAAGTCATTACTAAAATAAATACGGCTGTCCAGTTCTTCTAGTCCAATGTTCGTGCAATGTTCGTAGTAGCAATCTCTAGCCGCCTAGCCACAACAAGCGCTTAACGCCATACTCCATCTTGGCGTACATGCTCGTCATCCGCTGCGCTTCCGCCAAGCTATATAACGGCATAAAAACGCAGATCAATCAGCGCCTAATTACCGAAGATAAGGAACAATATGCACCTAACCACTGGCTCCTCGACGAGGAACGTCTTCCCTTGTGCGCCTCCAACGTCCTCACACGCTCTATAGATCCTCTCGACAATGAGGTCGGCTGCCTCTCTGCATGTCGCTGCCCCTTGCATCTCATCCGTAGTCTCAACGTACGTGGTGCTCGTCGTCGACAGCTCGCTCGCGGCGCTTGACTCCCTTCTTACCCGCGCAGGGTCGATCGGGAGCACCTTGAACGCAGCAAAGTTGATCTGCCCCGATCCTGCGCTGGCAAACGTCGTGCTGGCGAGGACGTTCGACAGGGCTGGAAGCGTATTGCTCCGTGTGCGTGTACGGTTGCGGCCGCCGGTGGGCGTGGATGGAGAGGTGGGTGTAAAAGGCGATGTAGGTGTCGATGGTTGGCGCGGGGTGCGTGGCGAGCGCGGTGACGGAGGTAGAACTAGTGGCGAAGACATGTCGAGACTGTTCCGTACAGAATAGCTTGTAATCCGCGACTCCTGATGGGAGCAGACCCAAGTCAGAACGAACCCTGCGTTCTGCTCTGGGTCGCAGCTCGATTCTTCGAGTGGGGATAAGATATATGGGCCTGTACACGACACATCAGGAGAGTGCACCCTCGAATGGTGTGCTAAATTCGACGAACCCTTACTGATTCCGATGATGTCTCCGAGAGGGATACGGGTATACAACTTTACCTTCTCAAGGGTATAATCATAGCTCTGTTCGACGTCAGGAATGGCTCATACTTTCAAACTTCGCACGGAACGTCAAAGAAACTTACCACAATGTACAAAGCCTTCGCCGACTATTAAGAAAAACTTTCTCGTGAGCGAACATTCCAGGCTTCCTTCCGTGAGGATTTAAAACCCACCAATAGTAGGACTTTCTCTTCAAACTTGATCCCAATCCTAGTGTTCAGTTCTTCAGGCGCAAATAGCGTCCAACCGGATAGCAGGCGTTCGCCTTCCGGTAGTACTCGAGAAACGGAGGTCGAGATAGCTTCGGCGCGGATCCTCGAAAGCCGAATAAGATCACGAGGATCGGTCGATTTCAGCTTGAGGAGGAATTCGGAGAACACGGATGTCGTCCTATTTCCGAGCATGAAGTCGATGACAGCCTGACAGAACCAGTCGCTGAAAGTTGAGGTATACATCCTGAATAGCATTTACGCTGGGTAAATATTGACGGTGGTCCGTTGCGTGGCGAAAGGGACAGACCTAGCCAGGGAGTTGACACCATCATTCAGCATACCGCTCAGATCGCGTTTGCCGGTCCTAACACTCCAATGAGAATGTAGAATGTGACTAGAAGTAACAATACAAACCGGGTAAAATCCCCCTACGAGGAGAGCCAATAAGAATCGCAGTTTATCTTTAGACAACGGTCACGATAGGACAAACCTTGAGTGCAGAAGTCCCGGCGCTGGATTCGGCATAAGTCTTGCGTTCATGCTTGATTTCGGAGACTTACTAGGCTCGACTAATGGCGTCGCCATTATTGGCCCACACTGTACAATTTCATCAAGAACATATCCAGGAAAACCGAGCGCACACACACCGTCGTTGAAGGCCGAATCGGCATCGGCCCTTGCTGGGTTGGAAGGGTTCAGCAACGCCACGGCGCCGAGTTGCTTGGTTAGGACATATCGCGCGAAAGCCGACTGAAGATTTCCTCAGTTGTCCGATCAAGACTCAAATCGCCCCCCTCACCTGTACAACGTTTGTCCGGTCCAGGCAGTCGATGCAGTTGACTCGGAAGACACCTTTCTGCTGGGAGAATACGACGTTGTCCGAGACCCAGAAGTACCTTAATGAAATGATGAGAAAGGAAGGCGAAACGACAAGATGAGGAATGACATTACCCTTGGGATTCAAACGTTCTCTCCATAGTTTCAATCAAGGAAGAGATGTTTTCATACCTAACATAGACTAATGAGAGGGCGAAGCACGGAGGACGCACTCCAGACTCACTTCATGCCTTTCGTTTCGGTATGGAAGTCATATTCGCAGTATCTGTTCTCCAAATTAGCTGAGCCACCACTTTGGCGATGAAGACGTACTGGGCGTCCTTCATATTCAGTTCATGCATGTATTCCCTGTAAGCTTGAGTAATGACACCTTCCTTTCCTTGTTGTTCGGCGAGGTTGACGACAGTCTGTTAATTTCGTCAGTCAGAGCAAAAGGTGGGCCAGAGAAAAACGGACATGGGGTCCATACACAGGAATTGTCTTCTGAAAATGCCTTTTCAGAGTGTCTAGATTCTGGAGAGGTGTTCTATCAGATGCCAATACTGGCGGGGGTTTCAATCCGTATCCCAGCTGGGTCCAGAACAGAGGTACTAAGATGAGATCGGTCAACTAGAAATACTATGCTCTAGGTCCACAAACTTGATCCTCGGATTTGAACATAAGCGAAGATGTTTTCCTTCTTCTCTCGCTGGTTGATTACACTGTCAGAGTTTGATAACGTATATGAAGCAAGATCGCTAACCTCTACTCGCATGATCGTCTCTGTTTCGACGAAGTTAGCAACATGTGCCTCGTCATCGATGCCTCTCCGCTGGTATCGCAGCCCTGGACGATACCTCGACCGTCGAGACACGATGATATAGTCGACTGGCACTTCGTCGTCAACAGAAACAGGGTCGGCGGGAATACTGAATCGAGTAGCTTGACAGTATCCTTGCATTATAGGAAGAACGTAAGGATGCAACTATAGAGAAAAGTTTGTGTCATTGTATCGAGAAAGGGTAGATGGCTTGACAAAAACTTACGCCAGCATCAATGAAAGGTTTCGACATCCATTCATTCCACCAAAACTGTTTATCCACGCGTCTCCAAAGCGGCAATGCATGGTGGGGCTCAGTCAAAGGTGAGATAGATGCAGGACTGGTCGATTGCTTTGTGTCTTCTGTCTGATGATGCTCAGGGCTAGGAAGAGCACCAAGACCAGCTAGAAGATCGTGCTGCTTCTGGAGCTTGTGAAGTTGCTCTTCTTTGTGCTGTAAAGAGCGAGTGATGTCTACATTGTGGTCAGAGAAGTGCCTTGTTCAACGGAGAGACAGGAGTTACCAAACGCATACGCAAAATACATGCCACCCTTGGTGAATTCTCGTATACATTCCCGAACAACTTTGGTTTCCAATTCCGAATGCCGTTCTTCGACAGTTGCTGGAGGTGGAGCAGTCGAGGCTAGTATCGTTTCTATTACTTCAGCTGGCTCCTCCTTCATCAATCTGTCGAGAACTTCTTGTTCTTCATTCAGCGACATGGGCTCGTGAACTAGAGGGTTAAGGGAATCGGATTGAGGGTGGGTTCTCTTGGACAATCTACTCCAAAAAGACAGGCGAGTTGCCAACGTCTTGAAAACAGGCGACGTGTTGGCTGACATTTCAGAGCTTTGAGCCGAAATGTCCGAGGCAGATGATTGTGCAGAAGAGGGTCGTTCAATCGAGTTTCCTAATTCATTGTTTGACGAGGGTGAATTACCTCCCAGGAGCATCTTGATAGAAGGGGTGGAAAGGAATTTGACCCGAGGGGATCCTTCACGCGAAGCGTCGCTACTTTGTAGCTCTTCGTCTCCATCTATGCTGAGAACCCCCGAGTTTGGCGGTTGTCCAAGCTTTGGAAGGAGGGAAGGTCGAGTGTGCGCCGCATCTCGTGCAGCCAGAGTATTCAACGCAATCCTAGCTCGCTCTTCGACCAAGGGAATATCAATGACATGCTTCACACCATAGACTAGATGTCGAGGGTCCAGGACTTCCTCGACGCGTTAGTACTCTTCTCCATCCAGTGGATGTGAGAACTCACTACTCCCAACTTCGGTTCTCGACGTGATAACGAATAGATACGAGCCTACGGTGCTGCGTCAATCACCAGGAACTCCCTCACCAAGGAGATGAGACGCACAAGAGAATAACTCCAGCATTCCCGCGATCCCATAAACGACCACGCAGTCCTTCCAATCCTGCTCATCGTCCGGACGGCTTTCCAATTCGTCGATTTTGACATGCTTTCCCCAGGACATGCAAATGTATGAATATGGTTCGGAGTCGGTGTGGGGTGCTAAGCTCTTGCCAGCGTGGTGCGGCCTAATCAGCAGACCCTGCTTCGTCACCAGCAATGCTAGATGACTATGCGGACTGGGATGAGGTGTTGGTGGAAGAACGTATTTGGGGTGGAGGCCAGTCGTGTGAGATAAGGTTGGATTGGATATTCGGGCGGCAGGGTTGGACCCTGTGGGTTGGGCATCGGTCGTCGTTGTCTTCTTCGATGGTGCGGCCTGTGCGAAGGGGTTGGTGGCCTTCGCAAAGAACCGCTTCATCGTCGGTGAGAGATGGCAGAGGGAAGAGAGGAGAGAGAGAACGCCGAGCTTTGATGATCGCTCAATCAGGTCGGCTACGAAATTCTGTGCCTCACTGACGTCGTTGCCCTTTTCCGTCACTCACTGCCCACTAGCCCGCGTTAGAAGTACACTCTAAATTCGAATATCGGTAGTCAAGAGTCCAAGCGAACTAATACGCAAGAGCTAAAGAATAGACACTAAAATATGTGACAGGGCAGAAAGGATTTATGTATCCGAGACGATTTATTTAAAAATATACTACTACTTATAATTACGAGTAGAAATCGCAAAGCAGTATAGCAAGGGACACAGCGAGTTAGAGATAGAGAAGAAGGCGAAACAAAAAGTTCGAGAAGATATACAACATATTTTTGAGGCGACGAGTCCGATTCGAGTCCGTACGAGGTGTCTGAATATCTAGGTTAGGTAGCACGTTGCTGCTGGCCTTGGCCCGGGGCTTGTCCTTGTTGGAATCCTCCATGGGCAGTGTTGCCGAATCTAGAGAAGAAAGTATCCCATTGACCTAGAGGACGTACCACAACCGTCAATTCCGTTCAGGGAAGAGCGCAACAAAAATCAACTTACCCCAATCGAACATCTGTCCAGGAATACCCTCCAAGAAGCCGTTATCAGCCATAGCATAGTCGGCAAGGTTCGAGCCTCCCTGTGCAGCATCCAAAACGTTCATGACCTGCACGTTCCCGGGGGCGGATTGAGCTTGGAGATTCATGGCCGGGTTGACGTTCATGAAGTGTCCTCCTCGTCCACCACCAGTCAGGGGTGTCAGATTAACCAACGGGGCGGTCGTTGAGCTGCCGGCAACAACCGAGTGCTGCAATTGGTGGTCATTAGCTGAAAAAGAGCGAACCGCCGACACCGCAATCCGGGATGACGAGGGTGAAGTAGAGGCGGAATTGGCAAAGAACATGGACGGCGAGCGCAACGAGACGTTAGACGGCGCAGGAGGGGCGAACATGGATGGTGACGCAGGGATCGACGATGACGAGGGGGACGAATGGGCGCGAGCACGGTCATTATCGTTCACAGCGGGAGGAGAAACAGCTGAAGTTGTAGCAGCAGCGTTAGCCGCTGCTACAAGCGACGCTACCTCACCTTCAGATTCTCCGTCTCCATCTTCCGAGGACCCACTGATGACGGTCCCTTCGGGCAGGTCCTTGAGCTCTGCGGGCTTTCCATGGGCGACGAAGACGCCTCCGCCAGGACGCGTGGGGTCCTTCTTGTAGTCCAGCAGGACTGGCTGCTTCGAGGTGACACCACCCGTGGGGTTAAGCGCCGGGGTCTCTATAGGCAATTGGGGGCCTAGCGTAGCTTCGTAAAGCAGTGCGATAATCTCCGCCGTCTAGAGAACATAAGAAAGAAATGAGACGAGCAATTAGCCAAACGAAGGAGGAGGCATATCCGCCCGCTTAAACAATGGAAAGGAGACCAGCCTTGCGTCTAGCGGACATATGGTCAGGCGAAATGGCTCCTTCCCATCTTCGTACACAATCCCGAAGCTGGCGCAGCTTCGCTTGAGCTTGCTCATCCTTCCGTCGGATGAAAGTATGGTACTAAATTTGACAAGATTAGAGTCGTACGTTGACACAAGAAGGGAAGTGACGATGCCTGAACAAGTGCACAAGAAGTCGCTCCATACGCGATGGGCAACCAGACGTCATACACTCTTTCGTGGGTATCTAGCCAATCGATGGTGTCAGACGTCATTTGAACGAGCTCGGTCCACTGCTCAACAGTCAAGCTGAATTTGAGATGTGCTGGACAAGAGTAGCTGATCCTCATAAAGACCCGCCAAAACATCATGCATACGCAGCCGTAAAGCAGGTGAAGAAGACCTAAAAATACTAAGACAGTCCGTTCGGCTCATCGTATAACCTGCTTACCAGCTGTCCTTGAGGTTTCTGGGCCTACAAACTGGAGATGGTCAGGTAGACCTTCCTTCCAACGCTTCATGTCTGAAAGCAAGTCCTCCAACATGTCATCCGTTGTAAAAGTCAGGCCAGATGGACTAAGATAAAATTAAACAAAAAGAAATAAGCGGGCCTTTCTTCCGTTTGCTTACCTGTAGATGGTCTTTTGAACACGGCCAAGGAGGATGCTTAGGCGTACGAGCTCATCCATGTAGAGATCAGTCGGATCGCCAGACGACGGTAGACGAGTATCACAGTCCTGGACGTCAATCATGTACGGGTGTCCATACGCTATACTTGTCCTGAAAGAAACTGTCAGAAGGAGAACGTAACACATCAAGAACCACCCCTCACCATCGGTCACTGATAAGACAGGCGCCCCAGAGGCGCCTCCGCAGCTCGATGTTCTGTTTCACAGACTCCGCCCTGTGCAGCCCCAGATCCTGTGCCTACGTCGAAAAAGGCAAATGAGGCGGCGGTGCACCGAACACACGGAACCTGGACCTTACCATTCTGATGGCCGCGCCCAAGCGGATCCAGAGCGCCGACAGTGCGTTCGGAACAAACTGCGAGTGACCGTCTCCGGTCATGCACAGAATGAGGAGGGCCTGCACGTTGACGATGCTCGCGGTCGAGAGGACATCCTCGGCCTTGAGGATGGCGTTGACCGTGTACCGGATCGAGTCAAACACGTTTTGCGGTACCTCGCGCCTGGCCGCCGCGACCAGGCACATAGAGTAAATTAACACCGGAGGCGGGTTCGGAGTCGCAAGAAACTCGGCCTCGGTAACGATGGGGAGAATAGGCGCCACATCGGTAAAGTAGGCGTTTATGAGGTTCTCGATGACGTCGCGCTCAACGTGCAGATCCAGCGGCTTGGAATGGACCATCGCCGCCTGATCTTCGCTCGACGGCTTCTGCACTTGGATCAACCCGTCGCCGGACTTGCTGACCTCGAAGGTGTGCTGGTATCGTTGATCATAGTTTTCGTAGACGCGAGAATTGATGGTAGCTTGAGAGTGCAATAGGTGTGCAGTTGAGGTAGGTCCTAAGCCGTTATGTAAGTCCGTACTAAGAGGAAGAGAGAAAGATGGGGGCATGGGTGCAGTGTGACATACCGAAAACTCCAATGTCGCGTTTCGGGGCGGAACCCTGGTGCGAGGGGCCAGCTTTCGGAGCCTCTGGTGATGTTGCAGCGGTGGCGGCTTTTTCCTTTTCTGCTTCTTCTTCTAATTTCTTCTTCTTGAATCGCGTTTCCGTAATAGGCAAGAAAAAGGTGCACTCAAATCCGTACTGCTTGCAATGCTGGCAGACGGGCGGTTCCTGCACACAAATACATCAGTGCGATGATAGGGCGTTTCGAGACGGTTATTCTCACCGAATCAAGAATAACGTCGCATCGAATTTTCCGACTGCGACATGAGTCGCATGCTCGTTGCTAAAATTTCAGGATTCGTCAGCGAAAAAAGAGCTTGCACGGTCGCAGGAACCTACTGACCGTCTTGGTGCGCTTTTTGAGATCGACCACACTCGACGAGGTCTGCTGGGGCGTCGCAGATGGACGTGGTGCATCACTGCCTGACGCAGCGGTGTCTTCATCAGAACCTCTCTCAGCAGCTTTACCGCGTCCACCTTCAGTCATCGACTTACGCTTGCGCTTCGTACCCGTGGTGGAAGCCGAGGCTGACGGATCGGGCTGTGGCGTGTCGGGAGGGAGGCTCTGGCGCGGAGGAGGAGGATACATCATCATGGGCTGGGGATACTGTGCGTACGGTGGGTAGCCGTGGTGTGGGTACGGGTTGTGCATCGGATAGGCATACTGAGGCGGAGGCGGATGGGGGGACATAGGTTGGCCGGGATTCATGGGCTGGCCGTGTGGAGGTGGGTGCTGGGGGTGCTGGCCGTATGGTGAACCGTTCATCGGGTACGAGGGATTCATGATGTGGTACGGAGGCCCGGGGTATGGCTGGAATATGGGGCCGCGGGGGGGAGGGTAGGAGGGCTGGGCGGGTGCTGGAGAGACATTGTGA
This sequence comes from Cyclocybe aegerita, assembly GCA_902728275.1. NCBI lineage: Eukaryota > Fungi > Basidiomycota > Agaricomycetes > Agaricales > Hemipholiotaceae > Cyclocybe > Cyclocybe aegerita. The sequence goes on along the minus strand of CACVBS010000112.1, from coordinate 28,116 downwards.
GAAGAGGGAGAAGATGTTCGGAATGGACTCACGGTGGACAGCAGGAGCAGGAGGGGCCTGTTGCGGTTGGGGCGGGGGCTCGTCCTTCTGCTTCTGGGCGGGGTCGGCGCGCTTTCTCTGCCGCGGTTTCTTGGTCGCAGTGGAGGACGGCTTCGGGGGTGGTTGTGTCGGAGTTGGCGGCAGCGGCTGGGGCGGCACTGGCGGCTGTGGAGGATTGGCAGGGGGACTTGGTTCGCCGGGTGGTGTTGTCATCCTGACTTCTCCGGGGTTATAAGATTTTTTTGCTGTGGAGGTGTTTGCGTTGGGTTGGCCCGCCGATGTGACTGGCTCCTCTTCCGGACCCGTAAACGTGCTTAGTCAATACCCTGCTAAACTGCGTCTCTGCGATCCCTCTCTTTCGCGCCAAAAGCTGTCTGGCCGTTGCTGGGGGATTTGGGAGCGCAGCGATAAGGGAACTGGGCGGGAATGGCGCTGGGAAGGCGGAATCAGCGGGGGAGGCAATGTTGCCGACGACAGGATGCAGAAGGGGTGTGTTGATGCCGCCCCAATCAATTCAAGCTCCGCTCCAAAGTCAGCCTAAATCCAAACCCCGCGAACATGGATCCCACCACAATAGACCCCGTTTCAGCTTATCCTGACGTGCCCATCCGCGATTGTCGTCCTCCTCCGAACCCAAGCAGACGCCCGTCCACAATTCATTTATCGCCTACCCCCCCCTCCATTAAGCCACAGAAAAAAAAATAGTAGATTTCTCCTCGAGGCAGCGAGCAAGATATACTTCCATCTAGAGTGTACTTCCATTCTGGGCATCGGACCCTGCAATTCAGTCATGCGTCACAGGAACCAATCCAAACATGTCTCATGTCTCCGGCGGCAAATCAATGAGCCTAGGCCCTTCCCCTGTCCACAGACTCCCACAAATCGCATCTCAGCTGGACTGGACTTTCCTCCATCTAAAATCCTACCACCCTACTTCGTGCTTAATGGCACAGAAAGAGGACAAAAACCCCTCCTGACCAATCCCCCTGGCATGAATCCGCTCTCGGGCGGCAGGGGTCTTTTTAGCCTACTATCACCCCCACCCTGCACACTGAGTCTGCACTTTATCCTCGCAAGCCTGAGGTGTAGAACGAGTCAATAACATTTAGACAATTCTCGCCCAATCACAATCCCCAAATCAGCACCTCTGACACCAACTTTCTCATCAAACAAGTCACCAATTTCGCCTCTAAAGTGTCTTATCCACCGCAGTACCTGTCATCCTCTGGACAAAAGCCCAATAAGCTTTGATATGGGAGAGTTACGAGACCTTTCCGTCCCCGTTCCTCTCACACAGCCTCATGACTGTGGAGCGCGATGTCTAGATTATGTCTTCTGTCCCCTCTTCCTGGCACAGATGCATCAATTCGAATTCCTTCGGCAGGTTCGCACACTACCTCAGATTACCTCCTAGAGTCAGCTGGCGGCGACATTTTGTCTTCGAAAGCGGATGACGCGGTGGTTGGCGGGCTTCGCTCGGTTCTATGATCCACGCCCGCTTTAAGGAGGCATTTCGGGCTCCAGCTTCCTGCTGGGTCCTGGTGGGCCAAATGAAATCGCGAAGCCACTGAAGGTGTACTCGATCTAATTAATAATTCCACCGTCGGACCGTCGGTGGAAGCGTGAATCCCTTTCGCTTGGCTTCTCGTCCGAGTCGGGCCCTCGGAACCAAGTCCCTTCCTCGTCCGCAGTCCCCTCCTTCCCCTCTTCTTCACGGCCCTTGAGTCGACAAGGTCAGTCAAGAAAACAACACCCCCACAACCCACCTACATACTTACCCAACCTCCATCAATCTATCAATCATGCTTCATATGCAATCTCGAGGTCCGCTGACCCCCAATCTCCCCGTCCGTACGTACGTACACAACCCATCGGCCGATGTCTCGAGCTTGAGAGCAAGCGCCTTGAGGTCGCTGACTCAGTGACACCTTTACCACCGTGTGCTCTTTATTCCCCAATGTCCCGTCCCATTTTTACCGAATGGGAATCGAGAAATTCGAAGTTCGAGAAGGTCATGCAAATATCCAAGGAGGGCTAAGCGCTGTCGGAGGGCAACCACGGCCTTTCGCCTCTTTGAGTCTTCCCAAGCGAGCTGGTCTCGCCCTCTCGACCATACCTTTCGCGGGGGTGCTCTCAGCTCACTAATCCCTCGTCGGCTAGTAATCCTACATATTCCGCTCGTGTCTAAATTTATCTTCGATTTTCCGCAGAAAACAGAATTACCCACCCCGTACCCCTCACGGACAGGCACTTGGAAGCCTGCGTGAGCTCCACGTTTCTCAATCCCCATCGCAGGTAAAAGCCTAATTTCGCGCCCCGTGAACCTTTCCCTCCATTCACCGGGTACCTTTGCCCGACTTTCCTTCACCCACGCATCGAACACACATTCAGATGGACTGCATTGCCCCAGTTCTATTTTTTCCTCCAAGATCCACGAGCTACTGACCAACCATGCTACCCCACTTTCCAATCAATGACATTTTCCTGATCATCCAGCCACGCAATTCATTCGCGCTCGTTCAAGTTCTATTATCATTCGAATTCTCTGCTGAGTACTAAGTATATCGTGGTATATGCCCTACGCGCTAGCTATGCTATCGATCAGCCGCGCGAGGTTATTTAAATAGATAGATATGATGACTATCCGAGAGACCGACTATGAGTGATGGGAGGGTTAGGGGAATCGTATGGACTATCCCCAAGGCGCTGAATGAAATGTGAACAGCGAAACCCCATCCCCAAGGGTAATGTATGTATGTGATGTGTGATATGCGACGTAATGTGAAGCCCGAAAGGAACTCTAAGACAAGGGAAGGGGGTATGGGCAATAAACAGAAGACCGGTGACAAGGTACGACAAGAGAGGGAGAAAGAATAGGTAAGCAATAAAAACGAGCAAGAAGACCAACGGGGACGAGAGGAAGGGAGAGGGGAGAAGGAGAAGAAAAAAGGAAACGAGGGTGATGCCAACCGCTGGGAGGTAAAAGCTTAGGGTGAAACACCGGTAGCTCGACACGACGCCGAACTACCCCCACCTTGCTCATCCAGGCCAGACTCAGGCTCGCACCACCACGCGCGGTATCGACCCACCTGCCCATCCACAACACAGGACCCAAGACCACCTCCCCAAAACGCGGCCTGCAACTCACTCACTCCTCCTCCACGCCTCCCCCTCTTCCCCCAACCCCAAATTCCCTGGATTCACCTCCCGCTTATCCTCAGTCGCGATCGCGTGTGCGTCAAGCCACGAATACCCCTTCGGGCGGCACAGCACCGCGAACACGTTCCTCCGCCAGCTCCCGTGCGAGAACGGGTTTGGCGGGGGCGGGCCGGGAACAATTATTTTGTGCGCTTGGTTCCTTATCTAAGAAAGGGATAGTTAGCCGATCCGTGGCAATAGGAAATGAAAAAAGGAGAAGGGTAGGGGGT